>PVJC01034533.1:0-18780 GCA_004026665.1 Murina feae | reverse complement strand
TTTTGGCTGTAGGTTCTTGCTATTCATCACTTTGAATATTTCTTGCCACTCCTTTCTGGCCTGCAAAGTTTCTGTTGAGAAATCAGCTGACAGTCGTATGGGTGCCCCCTTGTAGGTAACTAACTGCTTTTCTCTTGCAGCTTTTAAGATTCTCTCCTTGTCTTTTGCTCTTGGCATTTTGATTATGATGTGTCTTGGTTGTGGTCCTCCTTCGGTTCCTTTTGTTTGGGGTTCTCTGAGATTCCTGGACTTGGAAGTCTATTTCTTTCATCAGGTGGGGGAAGTTTTCTGTCATTATTTCTTCAAATAGGTTTTCAATATCTTGCTCTTTCTCTTCTTCTGGCACCCCTATAATTCTGATGTTGGTACGCTTGAAGTTGTCCCAGAGACTCCTTACACTATCTTCATACTTTTTGATTCTTTTTCTTTTCTTTTCTTTTCTTTTCTTTTCTTTTCTTTTCTTTTCTTTTCTTTTCTTTTCTTTTCTTCTTTCTTTTGGCTTTTCTGGCTGGGTGGGTTTTGCTTCTTCATATTTCATATCTTTGACTTGCTTCTTGCGATCTTCTCGTCTGCTGTTGGATCTCTGTATATTATTCTTTATTTCAGTGAGTGTATGCTTAATTTCTAGTTGGTCCTTTATCATATCCTTGAGGATCTCATTAGATTTATTGAGGGTCTCACTAAATTTATCGGCAGTCTCTAGAAATTTCTTGAAAAACCTAATAACCGTGGTTTTGAACTCTATATCCTGTCCTTTTCTTTCTTCCATTTCTGTCATTTATGATCTGTTTCTTTGGCTGCTTCCCTTTCTGAGTTAGGTGATCACTGAGAGGAATTCACCTCTAAGCCACTTGGTTATGAAAGTCAGCTGTGTCTACAGTGGGAGAACTTCTGTGCTGGAGACACCCTTATGGGGCAAGGGTTGTTTCAGTGGGGCTTTTGTGCTCACTGCATCTGCCCCGAGTGTGTTCCTTGTGGATCTGACTTTTATTTAGGATGGTCCCACTCTGGCCACTGGGTGAGGCTGGCTCCTGTATCTTTAAGGAGGTGTTGATTTAGCCTTTGCCTTAGGCTACTCAGCCTTTTATATGCAAAAGCCTCTGACACAGCTTGGGAGGGGCAGGGCCTCAGGGAGTTTGCAGGGCAGGGCGGAGCAAATAGCTATGGCTGCTTCTTAGCCCTGTGCTAAGAGACACTGGGTCTCTGTGTCCCATGGTAATTGCTGCAAGCAATGCTGAGAGAAACCTGCTTTGGATTTCCTCCCAGTGTCAGTCAGTCCCCCTTCTCTGGGTGTGCATCTGGCTCCTCAGAAACTCACCTGGAACTGGAGTTCAGAGCCGCTGGGAACTTGTGGCTCTCTCCGTTTTGGAAAAGAACCGCGACCTCTGGTGCCAGCCCTCTCCCCGAGCCCTGTGCGCATGCCTCCGTACCTCTGTACTTTGCTTCCGCCACTCCTCTGAGTCTCAGTTTCTTTCTAGTTGTAGAATTTTCACTCAGCCAGCCTTCCTGTGGGTGTGAGTGGTATCCGTGTTTTCTTTTCATGGTTATTCTGAAATAGTTGTGCACGGCTGCATTTACGGTGTTTACCTTATGCCGCCATCTTGCTGTTTCTAATATACTTTTAAGCTCCTTTTTTAAAAGTTATTTTTTTCTTTACTACATCTTTAATTTTTCTATGTGATATGCATATATTGTTGGTTTGAGTCATGAGCTGTAGACTTTAACTATTGGCTTTCTAATAGGTAAAATGGGAAGTAACTTTTTTTGCTGTCTCCCACCTCTGCTTCCTATTTCTTTTTCTGCCAATATAGCTATATTGCAATTTTTGGTGAAATCTCATTTCAGTTTTCCTATTATTATAGTGATGTAAAGTACCATTTATTACAGAGCGAAGGACTGTATTGTACTTATGCTTCCTTTCTTGTAAGCGTTTTTGATATTCGTAGAGTTAGTACCTGTTCCCCTGCACACACTCCCCCTCCCCCCCATTTGCCTAGATTCCTCAGTTCTGATGGATGATTGCTTAACATGACTGTTCACAAAGTTAAAGGTACCAGGTAACCTACCAGGTAACTTTGCAGCCTTCAGCATCTTGCTCCAACCTGACTTGTTCCTCTCTGGGCTATCATCTGGGACTTCCTGTCATTATCTTAAAATCCCATTTGACTCTCACTTGTGTTTGATCCTGTTTCCCGAATCCACGTCTTTCTCTTTTTGGTTTATTAATTCCCTTATTTTCATGGGCTTATTCTCAAATAGCTTCCTGAGAAAGGATGCATGGGAGAAAAGTCTTTTGAGACTTTCAAACCTGAAATTTTCTTTATTCTCACACTTGACTCATAATTTGGCTGGGTATAGAACTTAATACTGAAAATCATTTTTCACCTTAGAATTTTGAAAGGATTGTTTCGTATTTTCTAGCTTCCTATCCTACAACTGAGAGGCAGCCATTCATATTCCTAGTTATTTAGAAGTAACTCTGTTTTTCCTCTTTAGAAACTTCTATTCACCCTTGGTGTTCTGAAATGTTATCACGATATGGATTGTGTTCTTTGTGCTGGCACTTGACAGGCCTTTTAATCTGGAAACTCAAGTCTTTTAGTACTAACATTTTTTTCTTAAATGGTTTGTTTGATAAGTTTCTTCCCTTTTCAAATTTTTGTTTTCTCTCTCTGGAATTCTGAACTGCCTGAATTGATCCTCTAATTTCCTAGATCATTCTCTCCTATTGTCTCTCTTTGTTATTTTGTTCTGCTTTCTGGCAGGCTCCCTCGCATTTACTCTCCACCCTTTCTATTGATTTCTTTTCAACTTAAATATTTCTTCAACTTTGGCTATTACATATTTAATTTTCTGTGCTCTTATAGATCTCCTCCTCTTCCTCCTCCTCTTCCCCCTCCTCCTCCTCCTCCTCCTCCTCCTCCTCCTCTTCCTCCTCTAGCATCCTCTTATTGCTACTATCTCTCCAAAGATCATAAACAATTTTTCCCTGAAGTTCTTTCCTCTAAGTTCCCTTTCACTTCTATTTCTTCTGGTCTTTGTTTTTCACCTTGGGAGTCTTTGTCAAATGTCTGTGGCTTCTTAGCTGTTCATGGATGTTTGAATCGATCACTAAGAAGCTGATGGCTCTGTGTGCTTGGGTGGGGTTTGTTTCTGGGATCTTCACTGTAGGCCAGTGGTTCTCGATAGGGACAGATCTCAGGTGCACTTTGGAAAGTTGTGAGGATATTTAGTTGTCACAGTTGTCAAGGGGCTGTGACATAATAAATACATATATGGTCTTTGCCCCTGGATCCTGGACAAAGAGTTTCTAAAACCCTTATTTTATGAGAAATAAAATTTATGAGTAATAGGGGTGCTATTGATTAATTTTCTTGATTTATTTTCTTGTAGTAGGAGTATTTTCTATTCTAATGAGGCTCTTTTTGGTGAGCTCCTGGAGAGCTTTAGGAGAGGGGCTGGTCACTAGAAAGGCCAACCCATGATTAGAAACTTGGAACTTTTTACCCCAATTCCTATCTTCTGGGGCAGGGAGAAGGGCTGGAGGTTGGCTTAATAATCAATCATGACTATGTGACGAAGCTTCCATAAACATGCCTAAGCTACAGTGCTTAGAACACTCCGAGGTTGGTGAACACATCTAGATGTTGGGAGGATGGCACACCCCATATTCCATAGGGGTAGAAGCTCCTGGACTACAGGTCCTTCCAGACCTCACCCTATGTACCTCTTCA
This sequence comes from Murina feae, assembly GCA_004026665.1. Classification (NCBI taxonomy): domain Eukaryota; kingdom Metazoa; phylum Chordata; class Mammalia; order Chiroptera; family Vespertilionidae; genus Murina; species Murina feae. The sequence continues at coordinate 15,046 of PVJC01034533.1, read as the reverse complement.
TCTTGCTGTCCAACTGTATCCTTTATCATTTTTTTATAATAAACTGGTAAATGTAAGTTAATGTTTCCCTGAATTTTGTGAGATATTACAACCAATTATCAAACCCAAGGAGGGGATTGTGGGAACCCCGATTCATAGCTAGTTGGTCAGAAGTATAGGTGACAACCTGATTTATTGTGATTAGCCTCTGAAGTGGGCGGCAGTCTTATAGAAGTAAGTCTTTAACCTGTGGGATTTGGGCTAACTCTGAGTAGTGCCAAAATTAAATTGTAGGACATCCCATTGGTATCTGAAGAGCTGGAGAATTGGTTGGTGTGGGGAAAACCCCATATATTTGGTTCAGAAGTGTTGTGAGTGTAGAGGAACCAAGCTTTCCTTTAGGGGCCTACTAGTATACTAGTATATAGTATGTGAAGGCCAAGGATGCTAGTTGACATGCAGTACAGGCCCACATGACAAAGATTGCCATATGTCTAGAGTCACCAGATTAAATACAGGACCCCCATTAAAATCAAATTTCAGATTAGCAACAATTTTTTTTTTGCATCAGTATGTCTCAAATATTGCATTTTGATCTGGTGACTCTGTTTTCTACTTCACTTTCAAGGTCTTCCTGGACAGTTATTTGGTGAAAAGCCCTTTTTAATGTTTGATCCAGCATATCAACTTTGCCTTATATATAAATTAAACCCAGAGTCCCTATGACTTTGATTAAATTTAATTTTATATCCTAGCTCTAGAAATAATCTCCTCCCCCCATCCCCTGGCTCCTAGCCATTCTCTCAGGTTATGCAGAAACACCTAGTCATTCTCCCGGGTAATGCAGAAAATAGGCAGCTAACAGTAGGCTGGACCTGACTAACGGTCACAAGGTCTGGACCTCTGGCAGGCTAAGGATAACATATCGACTTAAGTTATGTTTCAGCTTCAGAGCCCTGAGGTAGAATGACTCCCTGGCTACCATTCCATAAGACACCAGAAAAAACCTCTGAAGACTGTCCTTAAGACCCAAAGAAATGATTTATTACCCTTATCTCATCTCTGACCAATCAGTGCCCAGAACAACCCTGTACTTCCTAACCCATGGTGTCTTGTGATTTTGCCCTACATAATCTACTAGAGGTCCGGTGCACAAAAATTTCTGCACTCGGCGAGGAAGGGGTCCCTCTGCTCGGCCTGTGCCCTCTCGCAGTCTGGGACCCCTCGGGGGATGTCCACCTGATGGAAGTCAGACATCCCTCCGGCAGCCTGGGAGCCCTTGGTGGATGTCCATTTGCCAGGCTTAAGCTGCAGTCAGACATCCTTAGTGCTGCTGAGGAGGCAAGAAAGGCTCTCACCACCACCACTGCTGTATTGGCAGCCGTCAACCTGGCTTGTGGCTGAGTAGAGCTGACCACCAGAGGCAGTTCCTGCATTGAGCATTTGCCCCCTGGTGGTCAGTATGTGTCATAATGACCAGTCATTCCCAGTGATTCTGTTAGGGTCAATTTGCATATTACCCTTTTATTATATAGGATAACCTACATGCCATTGGGGAACTAGTGTTTTAGAGCATAACGTTCCCCATCCTCATATTCGCTAATTCAATATTAAACTATATTTTTTCTTTCCGCATTGCAAACTCTTGCATTTCTCAGTGCACACAGGTAGGCAGACTCAAGGAAAAAACATTGGCATTCTGGTAACATAAATACAAATAATTCTTTCACATGGATTTAATATACCCTGAGATTTCTATAGATTTGCATTTCTAAGAATGCAGCTAGGGAGACTAGACTTTTATTGTTAAGAATTTAACCAAGGGTTTTCACCATTTAGAAAGACATATCACTGACAACAGCCTTGCTTGTGATCAATGCACTGATATTAGTCTACAGTTGCAATTGTCTTGCTGATGGTGACTCAAATATACTAATTTAGACCTTATTTTAAAATGGCAACTATACAAAATATAACAAAATATAATAAAAAAATTATCAACAGCATTCAGTTGAACATGGTCTAACATCTCTTAAATTCAAACTTATTCACTGTAAGATGAAAGCATCTATTATGTTTGCCAGGGTGTTCTGTCCACATGCTTTCATAGTGAAACACATGCTATTGCACTATAATTACTTTTCTTTTATCTTTCCTTTGCAAGGGCATTATAATGCACTTTTAAAAATTATGTGTAGGTCTATTATTTTAACTAGTAATTTCATTTCACACAGTAAAGGGATATTTAAAAATATTTATTTTTAAAAGGAGGTGGTGTTATAGCATGGTCAAGTCTCAGAATAATTATGCTTCATGAAAGAATCCAGGCAAAAAGTGTACATATCTTTAAAATTCTTTAAAAACAATATTTTTATTGAGTTCAGAGAGGAAAGGAGATGGAGAGAGAGATAGAAACATCAATGGTGAGAGAGATTCATGGATTGGCTGCCTCTTACAGGCCCCACACTGGGGATCGAGCTCAAAACCTGGACATGTGTCCTGATCAGGAATTGAACCTTGACCTCCTGGTTCATCAGCTGTAGACCAATATCGGTGCATTGATCACACGCAAGGCTGTTGTCAGTGATACGTCTTTCTAAATGGTGAAAACCCTTGATTAAATTCTTAACAAAACAAAGTCTAGTCCCCCTTAATTTACATGTTAGCTGCATTCTGGTTCATGTGTTAGGGGATACTCAACCACTGAGTCACATGGGCTGGGCAGTAAAGCTGTTTTTTTATAAAAAGATGATGGATCTGATAGAGTTGAGGCTACTGCTTCTGGCAATTGAGCAATAATGGGATTTTTGCGCTGAGGTGCTTCCAAGTGTCAGTATCTGTAGGATGTGAGGCCTTTCTCCAAATGTGGTTCAACTCTCCAGAGCAGGATGCTCCAATCTCCCGCCTGGAGCATGTGAACCTGGCTGTCAGCATTCCTAGAAGTAAGCAGCTGAAGGGCAAGGGGCTTCACCAGTCAGCATGCAGCCTTTTACTTACTCCCTTGTGTTCAAGCCATCGCCTCACCCCACCTCTCACTTCTATTAATATTTATAGGTCCCCTTCCTGTAGAATGCAAGCGTTAAACAAACATGCTCAAGGAGAACAATTATGAAAAAGAAAAGACTTCCTGGCAATTTTGTATTTAGAGAACTCTTGGATGGCAGAATCAGTTGGTTACTAAGTGAGACAGGGCAGACATCTGGAGTTGGTGAATGACAGTTTAAATCAGGACTCTCCGTTCTTTGAGAAGGCAGGGTCCCTTCTGCCATTTTAACAGTGGCGACCATTTGGTGAGCCAGGCACCACAAATAAGTTTCATTTCACAGATGAGGCTACTGAGAATCAAATAAGTGCAAAAACAAGCCCAAAGGCACAGAGCTAGGAACCACATCAGACAGGCAGACAGACAGACAGACACGAGCCCAGAGCTAGAGATTCCTCCTGAATCCAAACACTCTTCCCTCAAGAACTCCGACTATGAGGATATGAAGTAGAACTTGGGGAGTAGGGGAAACCCTTTGGGGGTCATTCTTGCTAAGGCTGTGTGAACAGAGCAGGTCCCCACTTGTCTCCCTGCCTGAGATACTGAGGGGCAGTATTTTCAATAGACCATCATGTCCACCACGTGTGCTTGCTGTCAGGAGACGCGATTTCAAGTTTTTGCTCTGTTGCTATCGCTCGGGGTGATCTTGAGTGGCCACTAATCTCTCACTGGACACTCTCCTAGTCTCTGAAGGGGGAGATTTGGACAAATCTGAAGTTCCACTCAATTTTGAAATGCTGGGAGCCCATATCTTTATCTTTCCCAGAGGTATTTGTGTTGGGGGACGAAAGGCCTTTTGCTGCTGTCTCAGAGACTCTTCTCCAATGCCCTGAACTCAACAGTCTTGAACAGCTGTCTACCTAAGGCCAGCCCTCTCCCACGCCAGGCCCTGGGAGCAGAGGGGTTGAATGGCACACCCTGCCCTGCTCCAGGCAGAGGAGCTGTAAGGCTTAATCATGTCTCAGCTCTGTGGGCAGCTGTGACTCACTGTGGCGCTGTGCTTATGTAAGTGCCCAGGAGCAGGCGGCATTACAGACGTGCTGGCAGCCACGGACCTCTCCCACTTGCTCACTACTATTGTTTTTAATCTTTCATTTGGATACAAGCTTCGTTTGAGTTCATCTTTGGAATGGAAATGGAAGCATTATTAGAAAACAGGCAGAACAGGAATTGTCGATCAGTCAGAGAGAACCCAGCCCTTGGGAAAGCTGGAATCAGAATGTGGAGACCCAGAGTCTTGAACCTGCATCACCAAGCCCTAGCTCACCCCCCACTCTTTGCCTCTTCCCTCCTTCCTACCTGTGTGGTCCACCTCCCCTCTACAGAGGCCCTCCCCGCTCCCCCACCTCCATGTAGCCTCACCTCTACCAGGAGCCTCAGGCAGAAAAAGTGAGGCTCAGTGAAGGGACTGTCCCCTGAGTCATGTAGTAAGTAAATGTGTGTGCTCTGGGGAAGAGAGCCCTGGAATAGGAATGCCAGGATTCCACAGCTGGGGCAATGACCTCAATAATATTTCTGTGGGGAAAGGATAGAAACCAGCTTCTCAGATTCGTCCAATCAGATTGCACACTTCAACCTCAGCTGTCATCCCAAAGGAAAACTGTAGCCTGGATTTTAGCTTTCTCGCCGTCTCCTTTGTCGAAGATTCATTATGCTTCCAGGTTTATTTCTCCTATGTCCCTTTCCCTGTCTGATGCTCACCTTCCCATTTGTGCTCCTATCCACTCAGACAAACTACAGAACAAGCAAATATGAGCCTCCTCCCTCACTTAACCCATCCCTCTTTTCTGTCTTTCCTTTTGCAAATTTCTTAAATGGGTGAGTCTGTCCTCGCTGCTTCTGCTTCTTCAAATCCCATTTGTGTCTTTTGACTCTGCAGAGCACTGTCTGTGCAGTCCCCTGTGACCTTCGCATTGCTCAATCCCACAGCCTTTTTTAGTCCTCATCCAATTTAACCTCTTGGCAACACGTGAGATGCTGACCAGCTGCTCCTTCTAACTCTGTCCCCTTGGTCCTTGTAGCCCATCACTTTACTGCTCTACCTACCTCTCAGAAACAATCACCTCCTTCTCAGTCTCTCCTGTCATTTTCTCCCCCCTGGCCTGGACACCGACTGTATGTGTAAATATACATACAGTATATGTACAGTATATGTAAGTAGGCAAGTATTTATTTTTTGTCTCCTTCCAAAAAGGTTAAACAGCTGACAGAAATATGCATAACACTAGGATAGTAAAAAAAAAAAAGGAATGAGATGGAAGTGGTCAGAAATTAAGAGTAAAATTGTAGCCCAGCTAGCATGGCTCAGTGGCTGAGTATCCACCTATGAACCAGGAGGCCACAGTTCAATTCCTGGTCAGAGCCCATGCCTGGGTTGTGGGCTCGATCCCTAGTAGGGGACGTGTAGGAGGCAGTCAATCAATAATTCTCTCTCATCATTGATGCTTCTATCTCTCTCTCCCTTTCCTTGCCTCTTAAAATCAATCAACATATATGTGTGTGTGTGTGTGTGTGTGTGTGTATAACTTTTTTAAAAAAGTTAGTTCTCCTCACAAGAAAAAATTTAAAAAAGAATATATTGTAGGCATAATAAATGAAGAATGCAAAACTTTATCCAAAAAACACCATGGAATCATTACACCATCCAACAAATTCGATCTTGTGACTCTCCCACCAAAAGACCTGATGACACATCATTGCCCAACTCCTTACTTATTCTGCTTTAGCTTATTCTGTCACAGTGAGATCTGTTTGCTCTTCCAGATCATTTCCTGCCTCTGGGCGTTGGCGCAAGCTAATCCCTCGGCTTAGAATACACTATGCCGACTCCTCTTTCTCCTGTTGCCCATTCAACACACATCTCATTTTTAAAGACAGTTTCAACATCACCTTTGCTGTTGAAGCCTCCCCCAGCTCCTCCTGTGATAATTATCCCTCCATAAGTCTCGGTTTCTGCATGTGGACAATGGGAATAATAATGGGATCTGCTTCGTTGTGAGGATCAATGAGACACATGCAAAGAGCTTAACAGTGCCTGACATACTATTGTGGACATTTACTAGATGTTCACAACTAGCCATTTTACCCTCTTATGAATGAAGAGGACAATAGCTAGGAGGACTAAGCTATTTTCTGAAGTTAATTAGGATCCCAATGATGGAGCTTAGACTACGCCCCTGATTCCTGTCACCCTCTCACCTGGGCCACAGGCTTTTCTATCTCTGCCTATATGGTCTCTCATCAGTCTGGACGGTTCCTCTGGAAAATCCTCTCTGGTCTGAATGTTGAGTCCCTCAGGTTTAGGCACTACTAGCTTGGGTAACTTTATTGGTGCAAGCGTGAGTACGGTGCTGCTCAGCTCTAATCCTGTTGCCTCAATCTTGCCGAGACCATTGTCTTTGCAATTCGCTGCTGAAACAGATTGGTCTCAATGTGAACCAGGCTGCCAAATGGATTTAGAAGCTAGGGAGAAGGTGTCCCAGTACCAGAGGCCAGCCGGATGCAGGGGCAACCGGCTCCAACCAAGGCATTTGCTGGCCTGTGGGGCCAGGAGAACTGGGGTGACCTGAAGTTTGGCTTTTAGTTTGCCAGGGTGGCTTCCCGAGGGCCACCTCCTCAGGAACTTTCTGCCTGTGGGCACGCAGCAGGGCATGGGCGTGTGTATCTGCGTGTGTCACGCACCCTCTGGTAGGGTCACGGACCTTGTGCCAATTCTAAAGAGGTCACTTGTCAGCCAAGTAACATTCCTGGACCAGAGTCAGGGATCCAGTGTCACAGTCACTCAGCAACATGTGTTTTAACTGGGGGCTGGGAAATCTCAAAAGAATTATATGAATGCTGAGTAGTAGCTATTAGCCATGCACATCCAGAGGGAGGACTTAAGAGGCTCCAAGCGGTCAAGTGAGTCAGCAAAGTCACTTGCTTCTTAAGTGGTGTTTGTACAAGGTTTGCCTGAGCCTGAGCCCGGGTTCTTTTTTTAATGCCTTGTGCACCTTCCAGAAAAGTAGAGGGACTTACGAAGGCCTTTAGTAACCATATAAGGCACTCTACGAATGTAAGCTACGAATTATCACTTCCTGAGGCTCCAGTGCTATCTGTACATGCAGAAGTGCTTCCGACGAACATGTATGAGGATGTGCCCTGAGGAGCGCACTCTCAGCCCTGGAAGGCAGGCATTGCACAGTAGTTGGAAGAGAGCATTTAGTGAGCACATGGGGGGCACTGTGTTGGAGTTGAGGGGCTGGTGCTAGCTCTGAGATCTTGAGCAGGTTTCTTCAGGTTCTCCATATTAATATGAGAGGTTGAGGGAGATGACTTTGCAGTTCCTCGCTTCAACAAAGGTTTTCATTTGGTGTCAACTGTCTCCCCTGGCACAAATGTTATTAAAATATTACAGTGATGCCCTAACCGGTTTGGCTCAGTGGATAGAGAATCAGCCTGCGGACTGAAAGGTCCCGGGTTTGATTCCGGTCAAGGGCATGTACCTTGGTTGCGGGCACGTCCCTAGTAGGAGATGTGCAGGAGGCAGCTGATCGATGTTCCTCTCGTTGATGTTTCTAACTCTCTATCCCTCTCCCTTCCTCTCTGTAAAAAGTCAATAAAGTATATTTAAAAAAAATATTACAGTGAGCACATAGTGTCTTTCATGTGTGTGGAGTTTCCTTAGCACTGTCCATTGCTTGCTCACATTTAGAAGTGCATTTCAGTTTACCTTATTGTACACTGCACAGTATTTTTCTTGCTACATGATAATTAACTGAGTAATTGATTTTTATGGCACCTTCCCTCTGATATGCTGCAGGCAGAACCCCCATGGCTTTCATGGCAGACATTTGACGATCTATGGATCTCAAGGAGCGGAACAAGCAGGGTGGAATCAGACAGGCCTGGAGAGAGGTGGCTGGCAGGCCCTGAAGGCTCCAGAGGGTGACAGTCGGAGAGGGCAGCCTGGAGAGGCAGCACAAGCTGGTGGGCTGCAGCTGGGTCTGGTTTGGCCCACACACTGTTTTAAAGAAATTCAAGATAGTGGCTAGAATGGAAAATCAGGATACTTTATATTAAAAGTCAGTGTTTTGTTTAAAAAGAAGAAAATTCACTCTAGCCGGTTTGGCTCAGAGAATAGAGGGTCGACTTGTGAACTGAAGGGTCCCAGGTTTGATTCCGGGCAAGGGCACATGCCCAGGTTGTGGACTTGATTCCCAGTGGGAGGCATGCAGGAGGCAGCCGATCGATGATTCTCTCATCATTGATGTTTCTCTCTCTTCCTCTCCCTTCCTCTCTAAAATCAATAAAAATAGATTTAAAAAAATAAATAAGTAACAATAAAAAGAGAAGATTCTGTTGAAAAATAGAAAGGGGCTGGATTGAGCCTGAATTCCCACACGCCCACCCCACCTTTGGCAGACCCCTCTTCCCAGGGGACACACACTGTCCAGTCCAGCCAGGGTCGCTCTACCTGCTTTCCTCATCACTGTCACCTGCACTGTGGGCTCTGAGTCCAGCTAAGTTTGCTAAAGCAAACTAATTAAATTTCCCAAATGTCATACTGCAATCTGACCAATCTTAATTATGTCACAAATGGGCTGCCAAAAGATGTGCGATTTTGTACGTATAGGCGTATCTTACTTTCCAGAGCTGGCTAGGAAAGTAGTGATCCCTTCTGTGTTGGTTCCACACCAGGCACTGTTTGAATTTTTTAAGAATATGTTTTTGGCCCTAACCGGTTTGGCTCAATGGATGGAGTGTCGGCCTGCGGACTCATGTCCCGGGTTTGATTCCGGTCAAGGGCATGTACCTTGGCTGTGGGCACATACCCAGTGGGGAGTGTGTAGGAGGCAGCTGATTCATGTATCTCTCTCATCGATGCTTCTAACTCTCTATCCCTCTCTCTTCCTCTCTGTAGAAAAATCAATAAAATATATTTTTTTAAAAAAAGAATATGTTTTTGTTGATTTATTTAGAAAGAGAAGAATGGAGAGGAAACCGCTCAACCAACTGAGCCACACCAACCAAGGCTGTGCTAAGTATTTCAACTGCCACGACTCATGTGTGAGATAGCTACTCATGTCTCCATCGGAGGCACAGAAAAGTAGAGCAACTTCCTCTGTGTCACACAGCCAGGAAGTGGTAGGACTGGGATGGGAACCCAGGCAGTCAGACTCCAGAGGGCGTACTCCCAACCACCTGCTATCCCATCTGGCCATGTCCGACTTCTCTGAGCCTATATCTTCTCATTTGTGAGACGCCCACCTGTCAACCCCAGCCTCACATGGAGCAAATGGGATCATGTGTGAGAAAGCACTTGGTAAATTGTAATGTGCTTTACAAATGTGAGTTATTTCTAGTATTTACTATAACCTGCAGGTCAGGATTCAAGCCAGATTCAAGCCACAGGCTGAGGTTATCCTGTTCATCAGTGCCTCTCTGGCTGTGACTCTGTGGTGGCTAGATGGGGAGGGGGTGTCACTAGCACTGATTCTTGAAATTCCAACATAATGTGAACAAGGAATCAATTAGAGACCACACAGGGTGGTAGCGGAGGTGTGGGGTCCATTTTCAAAGGCACTAGTATATTTCAACACCTTCTCCCACCACAGAGTTAAGCCCACCCACAGTCCCTGCTCCTTGTTGGAAGGTCCAGGCTTGCCCACTGCCAGGGAGAACAGGAGGGCTCACACATCGTCTCTCTGGGCAGTTCCCAGGGCATCCATGTTCAGGCGTGCAGTGTGTGGACTGCACACAGACCCTGACCGAGGGAGTAAGTGAGCACTGAAATCTAGCTCAGACTTGTTAGCAAACTGTGTGTCCTAGCATGCGCTGCACCTGCAGAACGAAGAGTCTGCCTCTTCCTACAAAGGTGCCACCTGAGAGCCTCTGGTATGTCTTCTCAACTGGCCTGCCCAGAGGGCCACCATTTTCCATTCACATGAGGGTCCTTGTGGGCTAGTGGAGGTCCTGGTTGTGTACCCTAAAGAGGCAGATGACAGGTTTTGTTTCTGCCAAGGAAGTCAACCTCCAGCTCTCAATTTCCCTCAGTCAGACCCATGGATCCCCTCCCTGGCAAGCTGACAGTTCTCTGTTCAATTCATATTCTCCCATGGCTCTGTGCCATTCATTGCCCTCTCCCTCCCCCATCTGATCCAAGGAGGTGATCCAGCACCAACTTCCAAGGTCCAAGGCCAGAACTCCCATTTGCTTCTCCTTCAACCTCTGTTCCTGGTTCCATTTCTGGTAACCTGCCTCCCTGGCTATACCTTTCAGTTCTCTAAGACTTGAGAATTCCCCTAAGTTCCCGTGCTCAATTCCCACCTGTGGATAATTTGCCTGACTAGACTTCCAAATGCCACTCTGTTGATATTGCCTGCACTCAGTTCACCTTCGAGTCTAACCCCTGCTTCATCCCTTACTACTCACCACTTGCTTCCCCCAGAACTGGAGACTGCCCGAGGGTGACACCCAGCCTCACCTGCCTGACTGAGCATCTGGGATCAGGTTGGGCCAGATGCTTCACTTCCCTCAGTACCTATCCCAGCCCAAGGGTGACCTGGCTGCTTCAGACCCTCCCTGCTGGCCTGTCTTATGAGTAAGTAAACCACCATGCTCAGACAAATCCAGTGATGACCCACTGGAGCTTCGGTACCCTGAGCATCTACACATGGCACCAGGATACAGGAGGTGCTCAAAGTTACTGAACCTTTTTGGCTGTTGATTCTATAGCCATTCTTACCTGAGATTCAGAATTCCTGTAGGTGGGTGTGGTGGTGGTTGAGGAGAATATTAAAATCTCCCTTCTCCTATTGAGGTTCACCCCTTCGTCCCCCAATCCTCTTAGAGGCACATCCTCTTAAAATCATTGCACTGCAGTTTCTTTGTTGACTTTAGCTCAGATGTGACAACTCTAGATACGAGAAGGGATCAGTTCCTCTATTTCTAACTTGCTGCTTTCTGTATCATCTCCAATTATATATGCCTTTATCCCATCAGCTTGGCTCCCTGCCTTTGCTCAGCAGGTGGTCTTGGGAGCTTGCCACAAGCTTGGACTGTCTCTGAAGTTCCCAAGATTAAACTGACCTTTGGCAACTCAGCATCTCTTACCACCCCCGCCTGCCCTCCGTCCACCCTCAGAACTAAGCTGGCTGGAGATCCCAAGGCTGGGGTCCTTGGAAGGGTGCCCCATTCCACCCTACCAGAAGCTCAGGGAAACCTTGCATCTCAGGAGTGCCCGGTGCCAGTAATTGGGACAGAAAGTCAAGCTTGGGGATGTCAGGGTGTTGGCTTTAATATCTCCTAGCCTTCCACTTACCCACAGAGGCAGATAGGAAAGGGGCTCATTATCCCTATTAATACTCTGGTCTGGGAAGTGACAGGGTGCATTAGAGGGTCAATGCAGAGGGGAAGCCAGAAATCCTACTGCCTGGTGCCCCTGCTCTCCACGTCTTTAGAGGGGACACTCTGGGGCTTAGCCAGGCAGCAGTGACATCAGCCGTTCATGGTTATGCAAATCTCCTAGCCTCTGCCCACACCCACCACCCACCCAGCGGGGCGGGGCTCTGACTCATTCCCACGTGACTGGACAACCAGATTTTGGAGACTGACCTTGGCAAGAGGAACAGTTAGGCGAACTTCAGGTAAACTGGGAATGGCGTACACCACTCATTGGTGCTGGTCGCACCAAGGCAGGTGTTTGCATGAAATAGGAGACAATGGGCTGCGTTGTCTTTTCCCTCTTACTCCCTTGATTCATTCCTCTCCCTCCCCCTCCTCTGGAACCCAGAGCCCAACTGCTTCTGCCCCAACGGTCAGAGTTTCTACCCAAGAATCCCCTCCACGTGAGGAAGACTGTATGTGCCCAGTTCTCCGCTCCTCGTCTCACTCACTAGACCCCACTTGTCTGTGAGGCTCACCTCTCTGTGAGCCCCGACTCTGCACACGCCCTACACCTTCTAGTGCCTCTACCCCTCCATGCTCTACCCCTCCATGTGGCCCTCTCTACGCACCCTCTCTCTCACCTCCTGGCTTGGCATGGCTCACCTCTCCCCACACCACTCTCAACGTCCCACACCCTACTGCACACCTTTTTTATTGCCCTTATTTATCTCCTCTCAGGTGGCTGTTAGGTTGGAAAGGCACTGACAAGCTAAAGTAGGTCTCTCTACCTGGGGAAGAACATTGTTATTTTACGTGGCTACCTCTCAGGTAGCACCTGCAGCCTCTAGCTGTGAGAAAAACAGAAAAAGCTCTATTTGTAGCGGAAGGATTTCAGACGTTAGCAGAGGCCAAGGGGCTGAAATTGTAGGTGGAGGAGTCTGCTATTCACTGTCTAACCATGCTGTGCAACCAGGGAATTACCCAGATTGCATAGGAGCGTTGCCTTCACTTGGTCCCGTCTTGCCAGGCTTCTAAAACCCTGATGCCGGCAGTGCTTGTGTTCCTAGGAGGTCCTTTTGCAATGTTGGCTTGTGTGTAAGTTAGGGGGCTGCTAAAATTTTCAGTGTTTTCCCTGTTTGTTGAAATCAATGCATCTCCTACTCGATCTTTTCAGTCAAGTGCTCTCAGTCTGATTGTTTAACAGATGGTGGGTGAGAAAGAGAAAAGAGGGGGGAAAGCCACAACTTTCTGTAAGCATGATAATAATGTTTGAACTTGACATTGACTAAGAAATGGCTAGAAAACACCTAATACAAATGCATGTACAAATGTCCCAGAGAATCTGGACAAACTCTTAATGCTTTTGATTATTATTCTGTGGTGAGCTGTGAATGCACTATAGCTGCAGACAGAAACACTGGGCACGTGGCTCTGGAACGGTTGATATATGCCAGTGATCTGAACACATGTACCTAACTGCATGGAAACCCTGAAGGATTGCTAAGGAGTAATTTTTACAACTGTTCTGCTCCTGTTTCACTTGGATGCGGGAGGTGTTGGGAGCTTTCCAAAGGATGATTTACACTGTGAGGTTCCTGAATGAGATGTGGATGGAACTACAGCGGGCTGCCCGGTGGCAGTAGGAGGCCCAGCACCCGGATGCATCAGTGCCTGGGAATCCCCACCCAGGATTTCAGCTCAGCTTGTGCAGCAGGCTATCAGTTGGGGTTTTGCCCACATTTGTGGTCCGATGTGTAGATGAGTCAGGAGATTCTATGAAAGATGCATAGGAGTCTGGAAACTACCTAACTTAAACTGTTGGGACTGCCGTTGCCTAATTGTAGTGCCCAGTGTATTTTCTGGTCCATGGTTTGATGTTTGGGCTGGCATGTCAGAGGCAGTTAGCATGTGCCTAAGACTTCAGATTCTGGAGACTTGTTTGGAATCAAATTCTAGGTCTACTGCTTGCTAGCTGTGTGACTTTGGGCAAGCTACTTAAACATTCTGATTTAAATTTCCTTATCTGGATTAAAGAATTAATATCACATAGAAGAGTGCTCAGGACATAGTAGGCACTTAACAAGCATTAGCTTTTTATTACTTTTACTAGAGGCCCAGTGCACGAAATCATGTGCCCTGCCTGCCGCTGCTCACAGGCCAGGGGGAAAGGGATTGAGAGGTGGTCAATGTACTTCATGGTGACTGGTCAAGCAGTCGTTCTGGTCATTATGCTTATGGTCTCTGGCCTTTTATTATATAGGATTATTTAGAGAAGGGGTTCAGAAATTGAGTTAGACTGCTACTAAAAGACTTCAAATAACTGTACTTTAAACAAAATGTGAGCTTTTCTGTTTTGTTGTTTTTCTTTTTTGTAAAAGAAGTCTAGAGGTATAAAATTCAAAACTCATTCTATCCACCTGCTCTGCCATTGATAGTGCATGGCTTTCATCGCCAGGTTGCTCATGGTCCAATAGAGCTGCTGAAAATCCAGCCATCACATGTGTGTTCCAGGCAGGAAGCAGGAGGGAGTGAAGAAGAACAAAAAGAGAGGAGCAACCTTCAGCTGCCTGTGCCTTTTTAGGGAGTATTTTCTGTGCACTGCCTCCCACCCCATTTCCAATAGCTTCTATTCATGTCTCCTTGGCTAAAATAATGTCACATGACCCTATGGATTTAACAGAGGCTCAAAGTATAGTCATTCCAAAAAAAATTGGGGTGTGTTACTCAGGCCTGGTTGGGTAGGCAAATAGTAGTTGTTACCCAGTTATATCTGAACACACGATAGTGCTTTAGGATAGTCTTGCTTGGTTGTTTTCATACGGTGAGGATTTGGAAGTTGCTAAGTGAGGTGAAAAGTACCTGTAGATACACAAAGCCACTGGTGAAGCTGTAATCAGGTTTAGAAATGGATGTGGCCCTTTAATACCTTTATGAATGCCTTTGATTGATGATCTGATGGACAAATTTTAAAAACAATAGCTGAGAGGAATTCTGGATAACAGCCCTTTGTACAGCATCTCTCCCCTTCTCAATTAAGTGTCTATGAAGGCATGGCAGGGAGTGATGAGGGGAAAGCTTATAAACCACCCCCAAAACTAAGTCTTATGGACAATATAACCCTAGAATGTCAGAGGAATCTTTACCTTCATAGAGAAATGAAGGTTAAGCCCAGCCTTCTCCTCATTTGGATCACGAAACAGAACATACCGGAGAAACATAAGCCTCTTCAGACTGCCTCTCTTGATTCAAAGACCCAGCTGACCCTCTACTGTGGGGTCCTGTGAGGTAATCAATGTTGAGTCTCCTCCTCCTTCCGTGGAATCTATCTGCATCTTTTTAAAGACAGCAATTCCCCAGAAGTTAACTAGGCAGCAAGTAGTGGGATGGTGTGTGTGTGTGTGTGTGTGTGTGTGTGTGTGTGTGTGTGTGTTGTAGACACCAGGGCAGGGACCTGGCTGCATCCCGAGAGATATAACCCTTGCAGGAAAAGAGTTGTTAGAATTGGCATTGAGAGAAAGAGCTCTGTCAGAACCAGTCAGAAATGGAGCTTTTCAAAAACTACATTGGTTCAGAGCTTCAGGTGAGGAGTTAAATGGGTAAATACCCACTGAAAAACAGAACTGGCTGGATGTTATGTTCTTCACCTTGTCCTTCAGG
>PVJC01034532.1:0-18765 GCA_004026665.1 Murina feae | reverse complement strand
AAAAAAAAATAAATAAAAAATAAAAATGATCTTCTCAAAAACTTATGATATAAAAAAGATATCAAATTATTGATTATAATGAAAAGAATGACCCTATTAAAACTCATGGGATGCAGCCAAAGCAGTATTCAAGAAGGAATTTGTAATCTTAAATGCATTTCATATCCTATGCTATATCATCTATGTATTGCATTGTGTATTTATCATTCAAGTCAAATCTTCTGTTACCATATATTTAAACCCCTTGAAAGCTATATAATTTTAACCAATGTCACCCCAATAAATTTAATTAGAGAAGAAACTAATGCATTGCCTTGAGTAAAATAGACTGAGATTTTCAGATCAATAAATAAGAACAAAACAAAAATAAAAGAGAAAAGTAGAAGGAAAAATGTAATATAGATAAAAGCAGGATTTTATGAGATAAAAAAATAAGTATACCTTGACCAATGAAACTAAAAAGTTGTTCTGCATGAAGATAAATAAAGTAGACTAACCTTTGCAAGACTTTCTGAAAGAAAGGGGAAAAGTAATAACATTACAAATGAGAAAAAGATGTAATCATTTTTACAACTACACATATGCCAATAATTTTGAAAAACTAAAAGAAATGAAAGATTTTCTAGAAATATATAGATTAGGAAGAGTAAAAAAAATATAGGCCAATAATTATGGAGGAAATTGAAAAAGGAGGTAACTTCTAACGAAAGTATAGTGCCTAAATAATTTTACAGAGAAGTTGTGCCAAATTTTCTTTTGTATTTAAATCCTTTCAAAAATGGAAAACAATTGGCAGCATCCCAAAGTTAACTGAGGACATATATAGCCCTGAAATCAAAGCCAGACATAGTTTGAGAGAAAAGCTGAATCAAATAACAATCTAAACAATAAAAATCAGTGAAAGGTTCCTAAATAAAATCTCAACAAATAAAAGCCACCTACATGTTAAAACACTAATTTATTAAAACACTAGTATTTTATTGATATGTAGAGTTTTTCAGAAATTAGATATGTTTACAAGTTCACACATTTATTAATATAGATTATTACACTAACATTTTAAGAAACAAACAAAAAATGAGCATCATGAGAATTTCCAAAGCAATTTGATAAAATTCATCACCATTTTAATGAAATGAACAAGAAAACCAGAAAGCAATCTTCACAGAATTAAAGAAAATTTTAAAAATCGGATATATGCTTATTTGTTACACACTCAGATCAATTATCTTAATAGCAAAATAATAAAAATATTTTCATAAGCAAAACATGGATGCCATCTCCTACCACTTCTATTTCATATTGTACTGCTTAATACTGTAGTCATTCTAGTCAGTGCAACAGAGTGAAAAATGAATAGTAACATCTAAGAAAATTTTTATTGTTTGCAGATATAAATGAAAATTGACTATGCAGAAAATGCAGAGAATCAGCTTAATACTAGCATGTAATAAGGTGGTCAAATCTTTAAAAATTATTAATTTACTAGGGGCCCGGTGCACAAAAATTTGTGCACTCGGGGGGTGGGGGTTCCTCAGCCTGGCCTGTGCCCTCTTGCAGTCTGGGACACCTTGGGGAGGGATGTCCACCTGCTGGCATGCCTGGCCAGCCTGGGTGAGGGGCTGAGGGCCATTTTCAGGCTGCCAACAGCCCCTTCAGGGTTCGTGCACTGGGGGGTGGGAGGGCTGGTGAGTGCAGGCCTGGATGTTTCCCACTGGAGGGCCCACGATCGCACACGCCTGGTGGGCCCCCAGCACTGAGGGGACACACCTGGCACAGAGCTGGGTGGCGAGCCAGGCGCGGACGCTGGTGCAGGATCCCTAGGTGAGACCCTGCTGCTGAGCAAACACACCCGGGGTGGAGCCGGGCAGCGGACTGGCTTTGGATACTCCACACTGTGCAGCAGACGCTCCTGCACGCCCTGTGGAGGCCCCTGGGGGGGTGGATGAAGGTAGTGGACCCTGGATGGGTGCTTCCACACGCCCCCGAGGAAGCCCCCGGGGCAGAGTCAGGCAGTTGACCCAGGACGGCTGCTCCTGCACACCCCGCAGAGGCCCTGCGCTCCCGCATGCCCCGGGGAGGCCCCTGGCCAGACCACCCCCACTGAGCTGACACACCTGGCACAGCTATGCCGGCCATGGAGGCTCTCAGTGCAGAGCTGCCCTACCAGCCTCCATCTTGGCTGGGTTAATTTGCATACAGCTGCTCTGATTGGCTGGTGGGCATGGCCATGAGCAGAGGCTCAGCCAGCCTAGGCAGGCAATTGCAACAGAAGCCCCTGGTTTGCCCTAGCTCCATGGCTGCTAGCTTCCATCTTGGCTGGGTTAATTTGCATACAGCTACTCTGATTGGCTGGTGGGCGTGGCCATGAGCAGAGGCTCAGTCAGGCTAGGCAGGCAGTTGCAACAGAAGCCTCTGGTTTGCTCTAGCTCCATAGCTGCTGGCCTCCATCTTGGCCGGGTTAATTTGCATACAGCCGCTCTGATTGGCTGGTGGGTGTGGCTTAGGTGTCTTGGTAATGGTCAATTTGCATATTACTCTTTTATTATATTAGATTGCCAGAAATAGTCAATAAAAAATCAATTTACACATTAAAATAAGCCAACTTATAAACAACTTGTAAATAAACCTACCCATATTGTGAAAATCCTCTCTAGAAATACCTTTAATAAAATTAAATATTAGAAAAACCTTATTGACAAACAGTATGATTTAGATGACTTATAATAAGAATGCCTCTTGCCCCCCAAAATACACAAACTGATTGCTTTTTTAATCCTAATCCTAACATAACTCTTGTGGCATTTGACCATTTGCTCTTAAAAAAGAAAAAAGGTACAAGAATAAATAAGATTTTAGAGAAATACAAAGCAACTTATTCTTTACTGAGGTGTTATTTACATAGAGTGAAATGCGAGATTCTATATGGACACTTCGATGAGTTTTGATAAAAGGATACACATATGTCATCCAGACCCTAATCAAGACATAGGCTCTGTCCGTTACCCCAGGAAGTTCCATCGGGACATTTTCCCACTGTCCTTGAACCCCTGTGGGTGAAGCAGTACATTTTGATATCTGTCCTCAGAGATTAGGTTTCCCTGCTCTAGGACCCCATGAACATGGAATCAGACAGCACCTGCTCTTCTGTGTCTGGTTTCATTTGCTCAACAGAATATTTCTGAGATTCACCTTTGTTGGTGCACATATCAGTTTATTCCTTTTTAGTGCCGAATAATATTCTACTGCATGGTTATCCAGTCTCTCCATTCTGTTGAAAGACATTGAGTTTGTTCCAGTTTTTGTTTCTTTTCTGAAATGTCTTTAAAATCTGTTCTTTTGTTTATTCTTACAATGAGACTGAGTAAACTGGGCATGCTCATAGCTCAGAGGGGACATGCTTTCTCTTTGAAAACAATTTGCTTCGCATGGGAAAAGAAGGCAATGCTAAATGCAGGCTAGGTAACCCTATCACATCTTTTTTAAAAAACATGTTACTTTCCTGTATTAGCCAACCACTTCTGTTAAAAAGGATAGACATAATAATAATAGGACAGCCCATAATTCCTTTACCTTTCTGTCCTTTCTTATCAGTAAATTAAGGGTACAGAGTCTTAGGGAAAATGTACATTTATCAAGAAATAAAATAAAGACAGTTGAATTAGTTTGGAACAGCTTTTTATCTGTTCTGGTAAGAACAGATACATATACATGCACAAGCTACAAAGTACACAATGTGCAATTTTCAGTAATTCCACTACAAATCTTTATATTTGCATTTTAAACTGGCATTGCATAATATAAGGAAGAACGGCAAAATTCATGCTGATAGTGCAAAATTTTAATTTTCTTTTACTTAGAATGACATTAAATAGCAAATAAAAAAGTACCATGACAATTGAGAGACCACAGAAGGGGGGGGGGGCGAAATACCCTGAAATTTGAGTAACATTAACAGTACTTTTTCTGCTTTTTGAATAAGTGTCCTGCAGTTCCTGTTTGCACTGGGCTCTGCAGATACTGTAATCAGCCTTGCCCAGGATACTCACCATATAGTCTAAGAAGGAAAGAAGAATATGCTGTTCATCAGTGTAGACTCCTTCATATACTAGTATTTTGGGGGGTTGCTGGGGGGTAGCTGAAAATACAAAGGAGCCAGCTGCATGGACTGTCAGCACAGCCCCATGCGGGGGGCCTCTGTGACCACTGCTTTGCGGATGCCTCCACTGGGCCTCAGGTGCTTCCCGGGGGCCACTCCACTGGAGGGCTACCAGTGATGCATCATTAATCAATTTGCCCCTGGACCATTTACAAAATGTGATTTCACCAATTCCAGCTTGACACAATGTAATTTGATTAAAATTCATCAAGCTGCTCGGCGCAACAATTTGGTTCAAATAATGATTTGGTTGAAAATGAATAATCTATAGTTTTTGTAATTTCTAATTCATTTCCAGTGAATAAACAGTGAGAGCAGATTGACTGAAAATGAATTAGAAAATGCAACACAAAAGAGAGAGAAGACACTCCTCCGATTCTGGGGAAAAAAAGAAGATGCTGGGTAAGATGAATAAAGTGAGACAAACCACTCTATTGTGCATTAATATATCCTAATTAGTCCCATCTTTCCCCCTCCAAGAAAAGAGAAAAAAAGCAAAAAACCAACAACCTGTGAGTGTGGGGCATCTGTTTACTCGCAGGAACTGATTTTGCACATATCCCTTCTGTCTGATCCCTGTGGTCTGCAGTAGAAGTCGGGGTTTGGATGAACAGTCTCTCCTCTCCCGACACTGTGGGAGCCCTGTGTGTGTGTACAGACACAAGGCGCACTGTGTTTTATAGACTAGTACACTTCATTTGGTGTCTGTCCCTAACTCCTTTCTCCATCAGTGGGAACTCCGAGGTACACTATGCCCTGATTCTCTTCATCTCTGGTCCCTTTTCAGTGCACAGCCACATAAACACATACCCCCCAAATCAGCTTCTACTCTCTGACCCCGAAAAGCAAATGTCCGTGCTTATCAGAGCATAACGAAGAGAGATGCATGTCCCAAGTACCTCTCTTCACTGAGTCCACTGGTCCCGCAAAGAGCAAGCTCAGAAACTAGTTTGGTCTCACTTCAGAGTAGGACTGACCGATGTATGATTAGCATGAATATGTTATGGACACCTGCAAGGAGGACTTTACATATAGGACAGTGTCCTTACTGAACCTTCTTGTACTTCCCCTACCATTGATCTGCTTTATATATTACTAGGGGTCTGGTGCACCAAGATTTGTGTGCTGAGGGAGTGGGGGGTTTGGAGGGGTGGGTCCCTCAGCCCTACCTGCACCCTCTCCAATCTGGGAGTTTCTGTCTGTCTTTGCAATCATATGAGCGAATTGTCTAAGACCCCCAACCCAGTTTGGTTTGTTGCTCACAGAATAATAGAGGCTTTTTTTTTCTTTATTCCATTGGTGTAGATTTCTTGTAAGTTTTAGGATATCTTCACTTTAATTCTTCCTAGACACTCTGATTTTACTTGTGTCTCTCACCTTTGCTTTCCCTCCATCCCCAACTGCAACAGGAACTTGCTCCAGGCTCACTTTGCTCTAGTGCAGTGGTTCTCAACCTTCTGGCCCTTTAAATACAGGTCCTCATGTTGTGACCCAACCATAAAATTATTTTCATTGCTACTTCATAACTGTAATGTTGCTACTGTTATGAATCATAATGCAAATATCTGATATGCAGGACGGTCTTAGGCGACCCGGTGCTCCCTGCACTCTGGGCTTCTGCTTCTGGTCCTGGGGCTGCCATCAAAACTACAATTCCCTGCATTCCTGGTGCTCCCTGCACTCTGGGTTTTCCCTGACCTAGGGAGCCATGTTCCCCCAAGCTGCTGGCTCTCCCACTCTGTTCTGTGTATGCAAATTACTTGCCATCTTTGTTGAGTTAATTTGCATACTCACTCCTCATTGGCTTGTGGAAGTGCCTTGTGGGAATGGCTTGAGAGTAGTGGAGGATGGCTAATTTGCATATTTCTCTTTTATTATATAGGATACCTGCCTTAGCACACTTGCTCCTTTATAACCCCAAGGATTTGTTTGGGCCATGTGTTAGCATTTCTGAGGTGATCTTTTCACAGTAAGCAATCAACCCAGAGCCAAAATATCAAGGGGTGTGAGTCAAGAGGGTAAAAAGTTCAAGTGATTTCTTTTTCTGATGCTGCATATGTAAGGTATTTTTATGTTCATTTGCTCAGTCATCTGAAAGATATGTATCCAATGCCCCTAATGGTTGAGGATTCAAGGGTATATGATACTAAGTACATGATCACTTTATTTAAGCAGCACATAATTTATTGGGCTACTAGACTGATGCACAGTTTGTTGAAAGACAGGAATGGGAGTGCCCTGTGCTAGCTGTGCTTCTGGAGCTTAGGGCTGGAACATCCAACTCTCAGCCTGGTGGGGGCTAGGGGAGAGAAGTTTCTCTTGAGTAAAGGACAAGTCAGGAGAGCCTTGAGGGATGAGCAGGTTTCACTAGAGACAAGATTTTCAAAAAGGCATTTCAGGCAAGAGAGCAAAATTTGCAAAGATACAAAGAAAGGAAAAAAACAACGGGGCACCTTTAGGAACAGGGAGGTATGTCCCAGGAAGGCTGAGTCATAACATATGCAGGCAGGAGTGGCAGAGGGCATCTGTGCAGTTTAAGGACCTTAAACTTTGTCCTACAGGAAAGCTGTAAAGATTTTGAGCACAGGATGTTCCTGATGAGGAATACATTTTCTAAAGATCATTCAGGCCTGAGCGTTTTGGGGACTGATTGAAATGGAATGGAACTCAGCAAAGAAAACCTGTCATGAGGCCTTGGCAGAAATTAGGCTGGGAATGTTGAAGGAATAAACAAAGCAGTGACAACAGGAATGGGGAGAAAGAAATGTTTCTGCGAAATATCCGGAGATAGGTTTTCCTGGGCATTAAAAGCTGACTTCGTTGGGAATGTGAGATGAGGAGCTACCCACTGAAGACAGGGTGGATGGGGAATGGTGCTTATCTCTTAGCTGGGGAGGGAGCAAGGCTCAGGGAGAAAAAGAAGCACCTCAGTTGTAGACATGCTGAATAGTTAAGGTCAAGTTTGTTGAAATATAATGAACAGACAGCAAAATCATACTTTTTGGTATACCGTTTTATGACTTTTGAGGGACAAATATAACCTTCCATGCACAGCCTCCAAAATAGAGATGGAAAATACTTCTATCACCCCAAAATATTCCCTGTGCCCTTTGTTGTGAGCACATTTCCTACCCTCATCTGCTGAAAATCACTAATCCATTTTCTGTCTCTATAGTTTTTCATTTTCTAGAATGTCATACAAGTGGAATCCAACAGCATGAAAGTTTTAAAAATCTGGCTTTTTACTTAGTATGAATGACTTCCAGAGTCATCAATGTCTTATTCATTTCCTTGATAAATGGTTTTACCTTTTGTGGTATAACCAAAATTTGATTATCCATTAACCAGTTGGTGAACATTAATATTTTTCCTAGTTTGGGAAAATTATGAATAAATCTGTTACAAGCATTTACCTACAGGTGTTTTCGTAAATGTAACTTTATTTCTCTTGGGTAAATGCTTAGCAGTGGGATTGTTGAGTCATATGGTAAGTGGATGTTTAGCCTCAGTTTACCAGACTGTTCTCCAGCACTTTGGAATTGTCATCAGAAAACAAGTTTGATACTCTAAAAAGGGTGTTGCGAGAGCGTTGAAATGTTAATTTGAATTTTCTAATGATTAGTGGTCTTTTCTTGTGCTTATTTTACACCCATGTATTTTCTGGTGTGAAGTGCCCATCAACTATTGTGACCACTTATTTTTATTGAATTGTTTTCTTATTAGTGAATTTATGTATTTTTAAAATGTATTTTGGATATAAGTCTTTTTATCAGATGTTCAGTTTATAAGTGTTTTCTCCCAATCTGTGGCTTGGCTTTTAATTTCCTTTAACAGTGTCTTTGAAGAATTAAACTTTAAAAATTTTTAAAATATATTTTTATTGATTTCAGAGGGGAAGGGACAGGGAGAGAGAGATAGGAACATCAATGATGAGAGAAAATCATTGATCAGCTGCCGCCTGCACTCCCCACACTGAGGATCGAGCCCGCAGCCTGGTCAGGTGTCCTGACCGGAAATGGACTGTGACCTCCTGGTTCATAGGTTGACGCTCAACCACTGAGCCATGCTGGCTGGACTAAACTTTTTAATTTTGATGAAGTACAACTTATCAATTGTTCCTTTTATGTGTTGGGCTTTTGGTATTGAATATAAGGCCTTTTTGTTTAATACAAGCTATAAAATTTTTCCCTCTTTTCTTCTAAAAATGTTATACTTTTAGGTTTTATATGTAGATCTATGAACCATTTTGAATTAAATTTTGTGTATGATTTAAAATATGGGTTGAGGTTCATTTTTTTAAAATAAATTTTGCAAATACATGTCCACTTTTAAACACCTCTTGTTGAAAAGACTACCTTTTCTTCTTTAAATTACCTTTAGGTCTTTGTCAAGAATCAGTTGACTACATATGTGTAAGTTTATAAATATTCTTATCTCGTTCTCACTACAATAAATACCTTAGAGGACCAGGATACTTTTTTCATATTGATTTTTTTTCTTAGCTCCTATCAGGATGTTTTGTATATAAGATACTTCAAAAATTTTAGGGGTGAGAAGCAGAAAATAGCTTTAAAAATATCAGGAAGTGAGTTTGGATTCTACCACTTTCATCCATGAGTGTGACTTTAGAACAGTTATACATCTTCTCAATACTCAAGTTTTTAAATGTTTTGGTGTCCTAATAGTTAGCTCATAGAACTTGGTGGAATAAATGAATACAGAAAAAATACTTGATATTTGAAACTATGAAGACTAGCATGGAGTAGGTGCTTCATGAAAATAGTTATTTTGGTAGTTAAAATCAAGAAGAAAGATGAATGTGAAAAAATAGATATTGAATTATGTTAACTCATTTAATTTTGCATGTTTCCCAAAGAATATTAAGGTTTCCAGTCACCTACAAAATAGCAACTGTTTCAATTGTGTACTAATTTATACGAACAAACATCAACTCAGGGATATTGTATGAGACGAGGGAAAAGTCCAGGAAGGCACATAAGCACTCTATCTATTCTGGGCTAAAAGTTCCAGTGGCTCTGCCCTGGGCCAAGGAGTGGTCACTTTTTCTTGTTTCTGATTGCAGAGCTGAGCTGGTTTCTTCCGACATGTCTTCTGAGCCCGCGTTACTGTGTTGAAAGACTGTGTGCAGTGGAAAGGTTTCTTCATGTCACTGCAGGGGGATGCCAAACTGCCACTGCCTTTGCCAGCCACTGACACTCCTGCAGGCTTCTTTCCCCTCCCCTTCCATTAATGCAAAGATTGTGAGATCTGGTCTAAAACTCTCGGGGGGCTAAATAGAAGACATCTGTTTGACAATGGAAAGTATAACTGTAGCGACTTGGACCATTTGTATGTTGTTAGACATCCATCCATTTCCCAGGATGCACAGTCAGATGGCACTGGATACACACCTGGGTGTGGCTGACGTGTGGCCACCAAGTGATTTAAGGCATAGTTACCAGAAATTTCTCACTTGATGACCATTTTGTGGAAATTTTCTTCAGCTACATACAAAGTCTCATGGAATTTTAAGCTCAGACACAAAATTTATGAGTGAACATATCGAGTCTGGACAGTTTTACTAGGGTAGGAATCCAAACAGATGGCTTGCCCTCAAAAAGCAAATCTGCTGATGGAAGCTGGCTTGTGCCCTGGATGAATATGTTGGCCACTGTGGGATTCAGGGTCCCTGGAGAGAACCCGTTAACAGTGTGTCAACAGCGGCCGTGTGGCCTACTACGGATGCACGGGCCTCTTGCTGGAGCAGAGTACAGGGCCCCACTGCTTGTGCCTCTCTCAGAGGTGGAGTTTGCCTTGGACCTTTTAAAATACCCTTGACTCACCTTTTCATTTTTCCATCTTGAAGTTTATAAATCACACCCAAGAACTTTTGAAATGGAATGGGTGCACAGAAGAAAAAACTTGATTTTGTGAAGACACAGCACATTCTGCCAAACCTTACTAATATACTGGCAATTCAATTAGCTCTGAATGAGCTGTAAATGATAGCTTGATTCTGACTGTAACATTCGTTGGCTACCAACCGCGCGCGCGCATGCACACACACACACACACACACACACACAGCACTGAAGGTGCACTTTCTGGGGGATTTTTTTTTTCTTGACCTAACGTTATGGAGTGCTCTTCCTTCTGTGATGTGTCAGCTGGGCCAGCTTCAGGGTGTGCAGACTGTGCAACTGCACAGTGCCCCGCACTTAGAAAGCTCTGACGTTTGCTGTAATGCTGTAATGCTCGGATATTGTTACCTTAAAATTCTAAATTGTTACCAGGAAGCCATGCACTTTCATTTTTGCATCAGACCCTGTATTGGTTAGCGTTTTTGGTTGCAGACTTACACAGAGAAAGAATTCTTTGGAAGGATATTAGTGGCCAATGGTCGAGGGCAAGCTTCAAGAAACAGTCTTGGAAAATGCGAGGAACTCCTGGGTACTTCAATCTCCGGGTAAGAACCTGCCACGGGAGAAGGACGGTTAGACAATGTTACTGTCCTCACTGCCACCAGAGGCCAAGTCTAAACGCGCCTGCTTTCCTTACACTTGCTTCCAGTTCAAACTCCTTCCTGTTTGGGAACCTCTGGTTTGCCAAGCCCAGGTCATCATTCCTGGTCTAGCTACCAGGGCTGAGAGAGGAAAAAATACAGTCTTCCATCTTTTATACTGAGAATGAACCTTGTCAATTTCCAGGACCCACACAGTGGTACGTTCACCAAACAGTGAACCAAACAAACACCATGACCAAAAAGGAAATGTGTCCTCTCTCTTCACCTGACTTCTAAGACACTGTTCTTTTGGGTTCCTAGACATCTGATCAATCTTTTTCCTATGTTCCCTTTGCTAGTTCTTTTAGGGTGCTGCCCACAAAGTACTCCACCTTATTTTTTATCTTCACTTACATACATTTCTGGGTGAATTCTCACTTACGTAGCTGATGACCCTGAATGTCTCTGAAATCAACTTACCTCAATTCATCTCCTGTGACTCTAACTTCCCTCCAGACATTTCTGTGGAATATGGTTGAAATTTGGAATCACTTTTTTAATATCATAATTCAAAAAAGCTTACTTCAATGACATGATAGGTTAGAACCACAGTGAGAGAGATCCACTGATATTATCCCAAAAACATAACTATTGTGGTACCTAATTCTATAGAGATTAAATATTTTTATTCCAATATTAATCTGAGGAATGGAGTTTAAATAGTGGGGAGACTAATAGGGAATGATGTTCCTCCAGGGTGATTATAGGAGAAATGCAATCATTTAAACTGTTCAGCTGGGATATTTTGTTCGTTAAATATCTAGACATATATGATGCAGTGTATTATATGTCTTCTGAAATTATTACAGAATTTTTTTAGTTGTTTTTTTTTTTTTTTGCATGGACTACAGCCTTATTGAGTCTTTGACAAAGTCCTCTTAATTTGCACATCATTAAAAAATTCATGCACTTCTAGGTCCAAAAGGAGAGCAAGACAGGTTTGAATAAACTTGACATAAGTCAAGGAGCATGGCCGTCCTGCTTGAATTTCACGATTTTTCAGGATCAGATTAAATGTTATTTGGACCTTTCTAAGGCGCAGCCTGTCACTTTCTTAAAAGTACATGAACAAGGGAAGACAGATGAAGGTGGAAGCAGAGGACAACAAAGAAAGATAAAATACACCAAAGTGAAGACATCATCCCAGTTTTTCACTCACTTTCTCTCACCTTGTCTCTCTTAGCTCTTGAGGCATGAGCCCTGAGCGAAAAAGGTGACGAGGTCTTAGTGCATCATGAACTAAGAGTCCTTAACTCCTTTACATACTTTTATTAAAGTTAATGTTACCTGTAGAGTGTTTCCCCCAGATTGTCTGATCATTTGAAATTTTATTTTGATATTATCTCCAAAATTAAATGTTTACTATGTCTAGTATACAGTTTTCAGTAATGATAGCAACTAATTTGCATGCTTCCCCTATAAACAGCTTTTATTTTAAGTGAATATTTTATTTAATCACAGGTTTATTTTTAAGCATTACCAATGGATACTTTGTGTTTAATGCAACATATTAGGCATTAAATCACTATTCAAAATCTTGCAGGTAGTTTTATTAATATAGGAATAACTGAATAGAATAGGGACCAGCATACACACTCCGCCAATTATGAGAAATGAAAACGAGAACATTTCAATAGAAAACCACATCAGTGCATATAACACACAGGTTCAAATTTCTGATTTGTACAGACATTTCATTTTTGTGTGCCAGATAGATATTTTTATTAATAAAGATAGCCTAATTTGGTAACATAGATACATTTTAAAACACAGAAACAAATGCTCCATTTATAAGTTAGTTGGTTGTAAGTTATCTTCTTATGAACTAAATATTTCTATGGCAAACATCCACACAGTAATACTGCACAAAATAAGTAATAGTTTTTAGTAGTACTGATAACAAGTACTGTACTAAATAATTATAATTGCTTTTTTACTGAGTTTGAATTTTCTAACTTAAAAGTAACTAGTAACCAGTAATGCAAGAAACCGAAACATGTTCTCTGGGATCAGAGAGGCTTGAATTTGAGCAATGTACCAGCTCTGCCACTTACTAACTACTATGAACACATTACATAAATCATCCTAATCTAATATTACTTTTCTTATCTATGAAGTAGGGACAATAAGAACACCTAAGTTATGGGGTTGTTGTAAGGATTAAATGAGCTATTTTATGTAAGCATGTCATTTAACACATTTGTCTGATACACTATATGAGTCCACAAACTAAATCTAATACTTCTATTTAAAACTTCACAAGTTCATTGGGCATTTAGGAGCAATATCATAGAAATATAAATACAGCAAAAACACCATATTTACCTTTTAAAAAGTTATAAATTTAAAAATTTTGTTGTTTATTCCTCATCTGTACCCTGCTTCCCAAGAAAAAGCCTATATAATAAAGAGGTAATATGCAAATTAACTCTCATACCCTCACAAGATGGCTGCCTACAATCAGGTCAGCAGTGGGGTTAACAAGGGATGACCAAAACGACCAAATGACTGAACAAGCAGGCTGTGTAGGGTGACCAGGCCAGGGAGGGGGCAATGAGGGGTGACCAGGCCAGCAGGGGTGGCAGTTAGCAGTATTCAGGCTGGTAGGGAGGGAGCAGTTGGGGACGACCTGGCTGGCAGGGAGGGGGCAGTTAGGGGTGACTAGGCCAGCATGCAGAGGCAATGAGGGGTGATCAGGCTGGTGTGGGGGGGAGTTAGGGGAGACAAGGAAGGCAGGCAGGTGAGTGATTAGGAGTCAACAGTCCAGGATTGTGAGAGGGATGTCCTGGGTTGGAGAGGGTGCAGGCTGGGCTGAGGGGAACCCCTGTGCACAAATTTCATGCACTGGGCCTCTAGTAGAACAATAAATCATGCTGGTGGACAATATAGCACGACAAATAGATTCAATCAATTTGCTAATGTTAATACTCAATATAAATCTTGATATAATTAATATGAAAGTAAAAACACACATAGATTCTGATAGTCAGTGATGAGCTGTACAAATTATGTCTGCTAAGCATAATTTAGTCTAGAAGTAGGTGGGGTCTCCATATCATTCAGTTCATTCCTGGCCTTCCAAGTTCTCAATGGAGAAACATCTATAGTTCATTTTAAAATTTGGAGGAAATTTTGGTGTCAAAAAAATCTTGCTTATTTGCAAGTTACTATTTTAATGTACATGCATCTCTTATCTGTTATATGCTCCTGTTTTCCAAGGCAAGCACAAAGCCTGAACACTGCAATGAGAAGAAATGAAAGTGAGAGTACTCAGCTACATCACTATTCTTTAAATGGTGTACATATCTTAGCAATTTCTAATGTTTAGACTTTGGCTTCATGAGATTTTATGTGGTAAATTATATGCACATCCCCCCTCTCACCCATCAATTTTTATATTAGAAGACCTCTTTAGCTTCTACTCTAAGCTAGTAGAATTGAATGAGAATTCAATACACACCAAGCAAATTGTCATAGAGGAATTAAAATTGTATTATTTATATTATTTAAACTGAATTAAAAATAATTCCTCCATTGTATTCAAAATATCAAAATAGATAAATAGCCCATTAATGATGTCTTTTATAGATAAAAAATAAAAAAAGGTAAATATAGTTGTCACATAGTCATTGTTTTCTTGGGAGGATTGCCTGTTGGTCTAAAATTGGTTATAATATTAAAAAATACATAACATAATAGTCCACACTGTCAAAGGGACCAACTTTTCCAGGAAACACAGCAGGAAGCCTTGCTCAAAACCCATATAAGTTTATAGAAGAAAGCAACTCAAAAATTTGGGGGTATTCATAGTTCTCTGTCATTTCTTCAAACCACAGCTGTGTCTATTATTTAAAATACACTATTATTTCTGGTATTGTGTGTATGTACTTTAATTTCATTTATAGAATTTGTAGACACTAATTTCATTAAATTGTCTCCAACTTATCATTTTCTCAAGCAGAAGATCACTCTGAAATAATACTCTACAGTAGAGAAATGCCTAAAACAAATAGATGGTTTGGATTAAGGTTTATCAGGTTTCTCATAATTCAGCATGTCATCAATGGAGGAAGGTTGAGTTCTGCTAAGTAGCATCAAAGTGTTCAACAAATCATCTTTTTTTTCCCCTATTACCACAGAACTGGATAAGACCTCAAAATAAGTAAACTTATTTATTTATTTATTTATTTATTTATTTATTTATTTAAAAACTATTTTTTATTGACTTCAGAGAGGAAAGGATAGGGGGAGAGAGATAGCAATATCAATGATGAGAGAGAATCATTGATCAGCTGTTTCAAGAAGGAAGGAACTTTATTTTTCCTCTGAAGACTTTTTTTCCTAACTTATCTTCCAGAGGATAGAGTGTTGTCTTGCATTGAGATGGTTCACTGACCTTGAATAAAAACACAGTACTGAGAAATTTCATTATACTCCTGAGAGCCACAGAAAGGCATCTATAGAACTAACATCTAGAAATGGCATAAGTCAGCCAAGTTTTAGCCAAAGCTCTTGACTTCCCAGCCAATACTGTGTCTACTGTATTACTTTCCTTTGTTATTATAACAGATTATCAGAAACAGTGGCTTAAAACTGTCGACATTATTCTCTTACAGTTCTTTTTTTTTTTTACATAATTTTTTATTGGTTTCAGAGAGGAAGGAAGAGGGAGAGAGACATAGAAACATCAATGATGAGAGAGAATCATTGATTGGCTGCCTCTAACACCCCCCCTACTGGGGATTGAGCCCACAACTAGGGCATATGCCCTTGAATGGAATTGAATCTAGGATCCTTCAGTCCCCAGGCCGATGCTCTATCCATTGAGCCAAACAAGCTAGGGCTGTTCTCTTACAATTCTGAGATCACAAGTCAAAAGTCAGTTTCACTGGGTAAAAATCAAGGTGTCCAGAAGGCTGTGCTGCTTCTGGAGCTGTAAGAAAATCCATCTTTTTGAATTTTTCATCTTCTAGAACTGCATTACTCATATTCATGTCCTCTCTCTGGAAAACATGGACATTCTCCCAGTGCACATCTTTCTCTCTCCCAGCATTTTCTTTTTCAGGACCATTTCATCTTGAGCATGTAATCATTTATTTATTTTATGGGAAACTGCTTTTTCTTTATTTAGACCTTAAGAAGAAAGTTAACTTTGGTCACATATTATCTTTTGAAACATTCTGGCCCTTCCTTCCCCTTTTAAAGCTAGTAAAGCAGCATCTTGTGTCAGCCTTCATATTACTTCTTTTCTATAGTCAAATCTCCCTCTAATTCATGCTCATAAGGATACTTCTGAAATTCAGGGGTCCATCCAAATAATCTATCTGAAGGTAGTCTCCCATCTCAAGATACCAAATAATATCTGCAAAGTCTTTTTTGACACATAAGAATACTCACGGGTTCTGGAGGTTACAATCTGGATATCTTTTGGTACCATTATGCAGCCTAGCATATGTGCAATGCTCCCAGCTTGATCAAGTTGTATTGATGAGCTTATTAATTATATTTGAGGTCCAATGCATGAATATTTGTGCAAGAATGGCCTTCCTTCCCCTGGTGGCCAGCACCACCTTCTCTCCATCCGGAGCTGCCTTTCCATCTTCCCATGCTTCTTAGAGGCTCAGAGCAGCTGGGGCGGTGAGGAAGACCTGTGTCATCACCACAGTGACTACACAAGCATTCCACCCCACCCCCCAGCCGCTCATTGCCAGTGTATGCAAATTAACCCACCATATTTTTTGGTTAATTTGCATACTTACTCCTGATTGGCTGGTGGTGTCGTAAAGGTATGGTCAATTTGCATCTTTCTATTTTATTAGTGTAGATATTGAAAAGCATATGGTTTGGGGTTGACTATATGTGAGATATACTTCATAACTTAATGTGAGGAAAATAACTAAACATCATTTACATAGCAAATGCTTTAAAATAATGTTTACAAAGCACCTTTGGAAAGGAACAATGAAAGAAATATGGAATTATCAGTCAAGAGGTCCTTCTATTGCCTTGTTAGGTAACAATGGGTAAATCAATGAATCTCTGTGGAACTCAATGGTTATACGGCCTTAAAATGTAGCAGCTGGAGTAGTAACACCAAGGTTCCTTTTGGTCCTAATTACTGTGCATTCATTTATTATTGTAACACATTGCATACCTGCCACATATAAGAGCAAAGACTCTTCTAAATTGTGGAGATATAAAGATGAAAAAGACAGTCAAGTATACTATCATTCTATCAGTTTATTGAAAAGATATTAAAGAATGAGAATGGCATTATATATTAAGCAAGTGCATAAAAATTAGGTAAGAATCTGTGTGAATTATTTTGTCAAGAAGGAGATGAAATAAACTGGCAAGATACAAGATGAAGGAAAAAACATCTTTTCTATCTAAGAAAAAGGAGTTGTTGCTCATTTTTGAATATAGGTTCCCAATCAGTGAGCAGTTTCAATTTAAATATTAGAGAAAATTTACAAGAAAAATCTGCACCACTATATTTAAAAATGTATACAGCTTAAAACCATTGCCTAGTTGTGTGAGAAACAAACTTTATACTATACATTAAAAATCCCAAGATATGTAGATTAGGTACAAAGGGTAAATATATAAAGCGAGGAGAGACTTTAGAGATCAGAGCATGAATGTTTTTTTATAATAGACTAGAGGCCTGGTGCACAAAAATCTGTGCACTTAGGAGGAGGGATCCCTCAGTCCAGCCTGTGCCCTCTTGCAGTCTGGGAACCGTTGGGGGATGTCCACCTCTGGCTTAGGCCCACTCCCTGGGGATCAGGCCTGAGCTGGCAGTCAGACATCCCTCTGGCAGCCTGGGAGCCCTCAGGGGATGTCTACTTGCCAGCGGCCTAAGCTGCAGTCAGACATTCTTAGCTCTGCTCAGGAGGCAGGAGAGGCACCCACCACCATTGCTGTACTGGTAGCCGTCAACCTGGCTTGTGGCTGAGCAAAGCTTCCCCTTTGGGAGCACACTGACCACCAGAGGGCAGCTCCTGCATTGAGTGTCTGCCCCCTGGTGGTCAGTGTGTGTCATAGTGACCAGTCATTCTGCTATTAAGGTCAATTTGCATATTACCCTTTTATAATATAGAATAGATCCTGATGCATGGGTGGGAGCTGGCTGGTTTGCCCTGAAGAGTGTCCCAGATCAGGGTGAGGGTCCTGCTGGGATGTCTGCCTGGGTGAGGGGCTAAGGGTTGTTTTCAGGCTGGCCACACCCCCTACAGGGTGGGGGGTCCTCCTGGGGTGCCTGGCCAGCCTGGGTGAGGGGCTGCAGGCTGGCCACAGCCCCCATGACCCAAGCTCCCAGCAAGGCTGGCTGGAAGCAGGTATCTGGGATTTATTTACCTTCTATAATTGAAACTTTGTTGCCTTAAGCAGAGGCCACAGCCAGCCAGCACAAGCAGGAAGCTTGGCTTCCTCCATCATCAGAGCAACCAAGCCTCCTGTTTGCTCCAGTTCCGTGGGTGCCGGCCACCATCTTGGTTACGTTAATTTGTATACAGTTGCTCTGATTGGCTGGTGGGTGGGGCTTGGGGTGTAGCAGAGTGACACCCATTTGCATATGTCTCTTTTATTAGATTAGATAAAACAGATATTCAGAATTTCCCGTTTTCTAAAACAGATAAGAATAAAAACCCAAATTTCTTTTTCTTTTATGTCAATGTTTCCCCCCTATAAAATGCTGCTTCCTTCAAATTAGAGGGGCTATGTGTGTATATATATATATATATATATATATATATATATATATATATATAATGCCTGCAACTAAATTCCAAAAAAATCTAGAGAGAACAAAAAATTAAGATTAACAAATTGTGAAATTATTTTTTATCATAGTCCTGACAATAATTATTATACTTTCTTCTTGGCCAAGTGATATAGTGGGGGGAAATGGACTGTAAATCAGGAAGCCTAAATTCTCTCCCAGATCTTATATGTGTTAAAACTGCAACATTGGAGGAAAGTGTTTAAATGCTCAGGTCTCTGTTTCTTCATCTGTAAGACAAAGCAGTTGAATGAAATGGAC
>PVJC01034531.1:0-18767 GCA_004026665.1 Murina feae | reverse complement strand
GCAGCCTTTTTCCTGCTGATGCTGCACCTGGCCTGCTCTGCAGGTGCGGCTCCCATAGGCTTCCCTTTGGCTACACCTGGGCAGGCCCTTAGGGTTATGCAGGGATTTGGTGCACCAAACAGCCTTCTAGTTGTCTCACAGTGGGCGTGGCAATGGTGAATGGGATGTCTTTAAAAGAAAAGTGATTGATTTTCTGCCAAGCAGCCATTTATTTTTTTATTTTTTTTTCTGTTCTCTTTTATCAGCCTGCATCCCCCAAACTGTGAAGAGTAAGAAGCAAATGCTGGAATAAGAATGAGGGTTACTAGACGCTCTAACTCTCCGCCACTAGAGGGGGGTAGTGACCAGGCTTCCCCTCTCCCTGGCTGGCTTGTGCCACATCTTCACCCAAACTGAAAAATGAGTTATCCCTGGAAGAGGGAAGCTCAGCAAATGTTTGTGAATCATGGCCTGCCCCTCACCTGCACCCCCCAGCATGGAGGCAGTGTTTCCTACCCCAGCAGAGAGAGCTCACCTTTCCTAAGAGCAGCATTTCTGACCTGTGGTGGTGCTAAAAAGTCATCGCCACTGAGCATCAGGTAAATAGGAAGGTGCGCACCCCTCCCCCGGCCCTGAGACACAGGACAATTCCCGGCACACGATCATATTCTCCACAGAAGGTCTGAGAAGCGGCCTTATCGAGGGAGAAAGACTGCGGGTCCAGAAAATGGACGATGGTTGTTTGGTCTCCTCTCTCAGTGAGTCCGAGGGACTTCTTTAAAAATTGGCATCTGTGGGAAGCGTTGCTGCTCTTGAAAGGTGGCCTCTGTGTCCCCAGATGCCTCTGTTATTCGGCAAAACCAATCTCTAGCTTTAGGAGGGCGTCTGGGACTGATGCCCGTGCTGGAACTTCTGTGCCACACTAGCGTCTGCTGGGCAGGAATGGCGCTGCCTCCTGGGGAGTGCTAACAGCACCAAAGCAGACAGAATTTTCCAGTATCTAGAGAGTCTCAATTAGGTAAAAATGTGGAGCCCTAGGTTTTTTGTTGTTAATCTCTACTTGAGGATATCTTTTTCATTTATTTCCTTTTTTTTTTTTTTAAGAGCGTGGAAGGAAGAGATGGAGGGAGAGAGGGAGAAGCGGGGAGGAAGGGAGGGAGGAAGGGAGAGAGAGAGAGAAACATCCATGTGAGAGACACATTGAACATTGATTGGGTGCTAACCACCTGGGGTTTCCACCCTGGTGACCTTCATCCTTGCTGTGCCCATGCCTGTCTAGCTGACCGCCTACCACGCTTGGAGACCCAACTCTCATGTCTCCCACCCTGTGATTCCTTCTGGACAGACACCCTCGCCCGCCCGCATGGAATTAGTCCTCAAAATCTATCGCACTGGCCTCCTGCCCATCACAGCCCTTCACTCACTTGGGCTCTGGCCTTTGGGGTCCACACACTCTCCCTTCCTCGGTGGGTCAAGTTCTGTGCATCTCAGAGCCTCGCTTAGAGCCTGGAACAAGCAGAGCTCAGTGACCTCATTCTTGGCTTCAGGAGGCCTGGCGTGTGTCTGTGCAGCGCGTTCAGTGAGGTGGGGCTGCAGGTAGGCTCAGGATTCACAGCCAGAGGTCTGGCTGCTTTCAGGGGCGTGTGTGACAGGGACAAGCCCATCCAGAAGCCTAGCCCTGCTGTGCTGTCCCAGCAGCCCTGGCAGACATAGGACCAAGATTGAAGCCAATACTTGCTGTTGAATATTCTCACCAACATGTAAACCCCAGAGGTGCCAAGCTGGCTAGCCCAGGAAGGGTCTGGAATGAGCAGCAGGGACTCCCTGCTGGGGCTCTGGGAGTTTGCTCCCCCTTCATTAACAACTCAATGAAGTGACAACCCCCTGTTTCCCAGCTTTGCATCTTTCAGCCCTGTTTTTAGTGCTGCAGAGCACTTCTTCCAGTTCCTGTGTGTGGGTGCCCACAGGGTACTGAGGAGAAGGCAGAGGTGGCCACTGCTGAGTTATGGATGAAATGATGCTTCGAGGGGTCATGTGACATGGATATGCCTGTTACTGTGCTTACTCCCTCTACTCACTTCCATGCAACTCAGGTGATGAGGGAGGGCAGGGCAAATGTCAAGGGCTAAAGTATAAGTGAATGTTTCGACAGTCTCTTGGAGGTTAAACACACTGTGTCCACCCAGGCGGTACTCTGCCACCCAGTTCTCCCCCTCCCCACTCTATGCCAGTGCTAACAGGCCTGAGGTGCCTCACGCGGGTCTGTGAACTTCGCTGGAACACACGATAAGGAGAGGCAGGGATCAAGTGGGCCTCACATCATCCAGCAACAGGCTCTTCCCGGTCAGCGGCCTCTGGCTGCAGACGGGGCTGTGCCCTCCCTCCTGCTAGCCTTTTTGTTCTCTCAGAAGCAGTGCAGAGAGTTCCCAGCGGCTCAGACTGTGTCTGGGTATCGAAGGCATGAGTGCTTGCCTCTCCCCGCCAGGGTGGCCCTTGTGCCAGAAAAAGCAGAGGCGAAACCACCCGGTCTGCTGTTGCTAGGCAGCCGAGAGATGTTGGATGTTTTGATTTTAGCAGCACTGGAGGATTGCCTTTTTAATAACAGGGAGATCTATAGGCTATTCTGACAATATTGAATGCACTTTCCTGAAAATGTGTCATGAGAGCAGAACTCTCAAATCCAGTCCTTTTTTTCCACCATTAAATGAAAAACCGTAGATCCCCCTGGACTCAGGAGAGCAGGACAAGAAGTTCAGAGTGAACCTGGCAGTAGGAGGCCCTGGGAGAAGCGGCTTAGTTCAGAGGCGCTGCGGCCGGCAGCGCCCAGGGCCATGGCTGTGTTGGGCGGCCGCCAGGGCATCTGGGCAAGGGCATCTGTGACCAGCTTTCTGGCCTGAGGACACGAGGGCCGGTCACTAGGCCATTCTCGCCCGTCAAGAGATGATGCGCCACATGTTTACTGTGGCTGGATGAGCCAGATACCGTTCTCATCCTCCCAAAAGCAAGGAAAGGGGCACCTGGGACTCAGGGGGTCTGTACAAGAATAGAGGCGGGGGGAGCGGGGGACGGGGAGGCGGCGGGGCAGCCAGGAAGAAGGGACTTGGCCTGAGTGCTTGCAGTGTTGCTCTGCTGCCAGCAGGGTTTGGACTGGTGATTTCCACCTTCTCTCCCAGACCCTGGGCACAATTTTGTGTAAAAATTGTCAACTTGACAAGTGAAAGAAGACATCTTGTGTTTTAACTTCTGTGATAAAATACATCTTTCAAACCCTCCGAAATGTGTGAAATGTTTCGAGCGAAGGGCTGGCTTTGACAATCACTTTTGGCCTCAAATGTTGTCCCTCATGAGTGCCAAAGTATCCAGTCAGCGCCCATCTTGTCTTCGTTGTCTAGGGCAGACAGATTAGCGGTTGTGCGAGAGGACGCGGTGGGTCTGGGCTGGGGTGTCTGTACTGGGTGGTTATTAAACGTGTGCTTGAGCCGTGTTCTCTAACAGTCTCCGGGAATGGGAGTTAGCTGCCCACGCTTCATTTTAACCTGAATAAACAGCTTCATAAGACAACCAGTAGGAACAAAGAGGAAATAAGGAAACAGTCCTCCCACCCAAAAAAATGAAACTGAATTCGTTTCCTATCCACATGCCACGACAGAACCACAATGGATGGTTTTCCAAATCAGGATGCATTTGCTCCTGTGGGGACCGGCTCTTTTCCATAGAAATACTGTCCTTTTTCCAGGCCCACAAGGCGCCCCTCCAACACTGTCACCTCAAGGGTTTGTGGACAAGGGAAAGGGCCCCCACCCCAAGGGTCAGGAAGGTGGGTGGGTGACAAGTGCCCCCGGGGAAGGGACGTAGAAATTGGCTTAGACAGGAGGTCCCGGGGCGAGGTGGCTGCAAATGCGCCATGGAGTCTGAGCTTGCCTGTGATGGGCGAGGGTTAGTCGGAAATGGAACCAGCACAGGACATGGTGGTTCAGTCCCGGCTTCAGGCCGTTTTAAGGACCGGCTTCCTTTGGCTTTTCCTGGAAGCCTGGAAGCTCCACATAGATTTAAAGACACAGCACTGTGTGTCTTGTCCCAGAAAGTGTTCGCCAGTGAACGTGATTTCACAGGATTTCTGTAATGCGAGTGGGAGAAGCTATTGAGAAAGGCAGCCTTGGCGATTACAGAGAGGAACGAGATCAGTGCTTCTGTGCTGATGGCTGTGTCATCACATCATCTCTCGCTTGGTCACGTGGAAGAGACTCTGGGTTTCAGGTTTTCTCCTTTCTTGCCCCTGTTAGTTGTTTCCCTGGGCTCTGTCCTGGGGTGTTGGGCTGCAGTAACTCTGGAGGTGCCTGGTGAGTCGAAGGTCCTTTCACATGGTTTCTGCCATTCTTGTTCAGAGCAGGCTACTTGGTCACTCTCTGATCAGGTGTGCAGACATGTCCCATCAGGAAAAAATGGTGACGTGTTCACACTGGGTGACCATGTGTGTCCTGATCACTTTTCAAGGTCGTCTGTGCTGTTTGTCATCTTGAATTAGGTTCTGTAAGGAAGATGTTTTCCTGAGAAGGAGTCTGACAAAAGAAGGGCAGTGAGTTTTATTAATCTCCGAGGCCTCTTGCATAAATGCTGAGTCAAAGTTGTTAGGCAGGGAACTTGCTGGAAGGTGAAGATGGAGGACGGTGGTATAGTCTGATAAAAAAACAGAAGCACTAGGCTCAGAGTCAGGAAGTGTCATTTAATTCACTCTTTTGCCACTTGTTCATGTGACTGTGGGTGCATCCACTCACTGGTAAAATGACCTCTTCCTTTAACTAACAGAGACTGTCCGATGTCCTGTTGCCTCACAGTGACAGGCTGCTCCTCATGAACTGTCATATTACAGGCCAAGGGCAGGTCATTATTGTGTCTTTGAGGTTAACATGTCTTAACACTTGTTACTTTGCATTTAAACATATTTCTGTCTCTTTATGTCCTGGTGCATTATTCCATATTTCAGGTTAAACTAAGGAGACCTTGGTTCGGTCCTCTTTCCCTTCCAGTCTCACGAGAGGTCAGAAGTTTTGCTTTCTGTGGAATTTGTCACATCACATTCTGAAAAATGGAGTTCAGTGTTTCTTAAGAGACTAAGAATCAAGATATTGCCGTGGGATTTTGTGCTTTCGTCCCTGGTCACTCTTTCGGTTCTATTACAATAGTGCCTACTATTCCCGTGTCAGAGCTAGTCACCAAAGGACAACACCTTGAATGGCGGCTATATTCGAAGAGCTGCCTTTTTAGCATGAAAACCGCTAGGCACACGTGGCAATTTACATCTAAATTAATTAAAATTAAACCAAGTAGCCCAACCAGTGTGGCTCAGTGATTGAGCATTGACCCATGAACCAGGAAGTCACAGTTTGATTTCTGGTCAGAGCACATGCCCAGGTTGCACGTTTCATCTCCAGTAGGGGGTGTGCAGGAGACAGCTGATGGGTGATTCTCTTTCATCATTGATGTTTCTAACTCTCTCTCCCTCTCCCTTCCTCTCTCTGACAGCAATAAAAACACTTAAAAATTTAAGTTTAAACAACTTGACTGTGAAATAAAGAAAAAGCAGACTGGTTCCTCAGTCACACCTGAGGCATGCCCAGTGCTTGGTAATCAGGTGGCAACAGTGGCTGCTGCTCTGGACGGAGGAGGACCCAGAACATGACTTTCCCTGCGGAACGTCCTGCTCTGGGAGAAAGGGACTCTCAAGCCCAGCTGCTGGGAGAGCCAGCCTAGGTCCCATGCAGAATTGTCATAGCAGTTTTAGGGGTCTCATCTAAAACAGCAGCCTGGAGTGGCCAGTCAAGCTTCCCCACTCACCCCTTACCCTTGCTGCAAGCCACATTTAGGGTGTTTGACGTTCCTGAAGGTTTCTCTTTCTCTTGGTCCCCGCAGGTCCTGCGTGACAGACATGTGTGAGTGTCCAGTCCATAAAAACTGTTACTGCGAGTCATTCCTGGCATACACCCGGGCCTGCCAGCGGGAGGGCGTTGGCGTCCACTGGGAACCCCAGCAGAGCTGTGCAGGTGAGCGGGTCCGGGGCCCACCCAGCAGAAGTTCACCTCCCTGCTCAGGCCAGTCGTGGGGGAGACGTGGGGGAGACGTGGGGGCGTGAATGGCCACATCCTCCCTGGGCCAAGGGGAAATCCCGGCAATGGCCCAGCTGGATGGCAACTTGACAAACATAGGGCTCCCCACGAGGGCTGGATGGAAAGCGCTCAAGAGAGATGCTCGGTGAGGAGCACACCTGAGCAATGGAAGGATTTCCTCTGTGTCACAGCCTCCCAGCCTCAAGCTTCCAGCTGGATGTGCTTGGCACTTGGACAGTCACAGCTGTGCTTGGGGTCTGTGTGGGGCAAAGCAGACTCAGGCCCACTGCAGTCATCTCAAGGCTTTAGGATAGCTGTGACTATTTTTTTTCTTGAGAGAGAGATTGTGCTGCACACCTTAGCAGCATGCTCCTTTGCCGAGATAGATTCCTATAAGAGTTGTTTCAGCTCTTTGATCTCAGGCACGGTCATTGGCTTCTTGGGTATGTACGAAATGGACATCTTTGTTCACCCAAGAAATACTTCCCACAACGTAGTTGAGCGCTGGGCATCGTGCTAAGCACTGTGGGTACGTTGGTGACTACGACCCTCTGTCATTGATGTGCTGGCAGTCCAATGGGAGAACCAGACAACAACGGTAACCTACACTAAGTACTTGCTAAGAATGGTCAGTGTGATGAAGGAAAGAATCGTCTGGAAGCTGTGTTTTCAGTGTATGGACTTCTGGCTCGCATAAGCCAGTGGGTCTCAGTTTGGCTGCAACTTGGAGTCACTTTGGGAACTTAAAAACAACACAAACCCAGAAGCCTATGCCTGGGCCCCGTGCCCAGAAAGCCTGCTTTAATTGGCCTAGTGTGTCTTTAAAAATCTTTCAGGTACCTCTGACCTGCAGCCAGAGCTGAAACCACTGAGTGAATGTGATGGCTTGTGCTTAGGTGGGTGGCTTTGGGGCTGGAGGGTATTTGGAGGTTACGAAAGCCTCCTCTAGCTGCCCCGATGCAGTCACTAGTATGTGTCCTTGCAAAGCACCAAGGCCCTTTCATCTTCTCTGACATCCCCTATGGATGTGCTCCCTCCTCCAGTCTTTATGTCTCAGTTCACTTACCGCAGCCGGAGCACCTCTGTCAGTGCTACTGTGTCTCGGAGCAATGTGGATTTGGTAGAAAATAGCTCGCACTGAGGTGTGGCAGTAGCTCCAGGAAGTGAGACCACTGGCTCACCTCTCCCCTGAAGCTTCAATGCGGGTTAGCATAAAAGGGCGATGTTTTTGAGGTACTGGGCCCCTTCAGTACATCTTGAATACACCTACTGAATACTCCGTCTCTATGTTGAGTCCTCCTGCCCTCAAATCGACCAGAGGATGAATAAAAGATATGGAGTCAAGCCCCCTCCGCCCAGCCTGGTGTAATGCTAGGCTCAGCAGAACCTGGCGGATTTGTTAGCTGCGGTGAGGATCATATTAGATACAGAATCTATGAACTCTTCCTGGCCCAGAGCTATAGTTAGCACCATTTCAGTGCACGCATTGCATTTGAAGGCTACGCATTTTGTGTCAGCATCCTGATTTCAGGGGCTGAATCTCAGAAGCTAAATTTACTTTTCTAATGGAAAAGGAATATGGATCCTGAAAGGTTTCATTTACCACTTACAATTATGGAGCCATCTGAGTGAAGTATGACTCCATCAATGTGCTGCTGCAGGGAAGCCTCCTCTCTCTCTCTCTCTCTCTCTCTCTCTCTCTCTCTCTCTCTCTCACTGAATTTCTGCAGATTGACACACACACTATGAATGTGCACATTGAGACACACACACACAATGAACTTCCACAGATTTACACACATACACACACACAATGAATTTCTGCAGATTGACACATACACACACTCACACACACACAATGAACTTCTGCACGTTGAGAGACACACACATGCACACGCACATGCACATGCACACATACACACAATGAACTTCTGCAGATTGACAGTTGGTACGTGAGAAATTTACAGAGACATGCAGGATCTCTCAGTAGACTCATCTGGAATTCTGAGAACTAGAAGAACACTCTTTCCTTGTTTTTAGCTCCTAGAGAAGGAAAATTTTCCACAGTCAAAAGCTTGGAAGTTGAACAAATAAGAAGCCAGCCAGGCTTGAAACTGAATGAATGAGAGACTTTCCAAGTGTAACCTGGATTTTGACAATATCGTGACTACCAACCCAAAACACATGGCCTCTCGCTGTGGGAGGAAGGACTAATGTGACTCCAGTGTAGCATGTGAATTACCAAATACAATGCAATATACGAGTTACCATTTTCTAAGTACCTTGTAGCCCCTAGGACTGTGCTGGCATTTTTATTACCTTATGGCACATCTGATTTTCCCATATCTGGCTCTATTCTTTTAATACATTTTATTTTAAACTAGAGGCCTGGTACACAAAAATTTGTGCACTCAGGAGGGCCCCTCAGCCTGGCCTGTGCCCTCTTGCAGTCTGGAACCCCACAGGGGATGTCCACCTGCTGGCGTAGGCCCACTCCCTGGGGGGATCAGGCCTAAGCTGGCAGTCAGACATCCTTCTGGCAGCCCGGGAGCCCTCAGGGGATGTCCACTTGCCAGTGGGGAGCAGACCTAAGCTGCAGTCAGACATCCTTAGCCCTGCTGAGGAGGTGGGAAAGGCTCCTGCCACCACCGCTGTGCTGGCAGCCATCAGCCTGGCTTGTGGCTAAGCAGAGCTCCCCCTGTGGGAGCACACTGACCACCAGAGGGCAGTTCGTGCATTGAGCATCTGCCCTCTGGTGGTCAGTATGTGTCATAGAGACTAGTCATTCCCAGTCGTTCTGCTGTTAGGGTCAATTTGCATATTACCTTTTATTATATAGGATTATTATATAGGATTACAGTTTACATTTGGTATTATTTTGTATTAGTTTCAGGTGTACAGGATAGCCATTAGATAATCATACTTTACAAAATTCCCTCCCTGTTACTTCAGGTACCCAGCTGGCAGTATAGTTACTACAATATTATTAACGATATTCCCTATGCTGTAATTTATATCCCTGGGACTATTGTATAACCCAATTTGTAGTTCTTAATCCCTTCACCTTTCTCATCCAGCCCCTTAACCTCATTCTACTCTGGCAACCATCAGTCTATTCTCTGTCTCTATGAGTCTCTTTTTATTTTGTTT
The DNA here is from genome assembly GCA_004026665.1 of Murina feae. Classification (NCBI taxonomy): domain Eukaryota; kingdom Metazoa; phylum Chordata; class Mammalia; order Chiroptera; family Vespertilionidae; genus Murina; species Murina feae. Next base: position 9,534 of record PVJC01034531.1, on the reverse strand, counting down.
GTTCAATTATTTTGCTCTTTAGATGCCACCTGTAAGTGGAATCATGTGACATTTGGCTTTCTCTGTCTGACTTATTTCACTTAGCATAATACCCTCTAGGTCCTTCCATTTCTGTCACAAATTCTATTTCTGTCACAAATAGAAAGATGTCATTCTTTTTTATGGCTGAGTAATCCATTTATCACAGCTTTTTAATCCACTTATCTACTGATGGCCACATCCTCCCTGGGCCAAGGTATGTGTGACATACCTTCTCCTGGGTTGCTTTCACATCTTCGCTATCTAATCTAATAAAAGAGTAATATGCAAATTAACCACCACTCCAAGACACCTAAGCCATGCTCACCACCCAAGCCACGCTCACCAGGCAATCAGAGCAGCTATATGCAAATTAACCCAGCCAAGATGGCGGCCAGCAGCTACGGAGCTAGAGCAAACAGGAGGCTTCTGTTTGGAGGAAACTGCCTGCCTCAGCCAGCTCAAAGCAACAAAGTTTCAATTTTAGAAGCCATGGAGCTGAAGCAAACAGGAGGCTTCATTGCCTAGCTAGGCAGGCTGTGGCTTTCGCTCAAAGCAACAACGTTTCAATTATAGACGATAAATAAACACCTGAAACCTGCTTCCAGCCAGCCTCACTGGGACCTTGGGTCAATGAGAGCTGTGGCCAGACTGCAAACAGCCATCAGCCCCTCACCCAGGCTGGCCAGGCACTCCAATAGGGACCCAAACCCTGAAGGGGCTGTGGCCAGCCTGAAAATGGCCCTGAGCCCCTCACCCAAGCACCCCAGTAGCGACCCTAACCCTGAAGGGTCTGTGGGCAGCCTGAAAATGGCCCTCAGCCCCTCACCCAGGCTGGCCACACCCCCATGAGGTGAGGGTCCCCACTGGGGTGCTTGACCAGCCTGCAAACAGTCATCAGCCCCTCAACCAGGCTGGCCAGGCACACCAGCAGGTGGACATCCCCTGAGGGGTCCCAGACTGTGAGAGGGCACAGGCTGGGCTGAGGGACGCCCCCCACCCCAAGTGCACAAATTTTTGTGCACCAGGCCCCTAGTTGTAAATAATGTTGCAGTGAACATAGGAGTGCATATATCCCTTTGAATTCCTGTTTGGGGTTTCTTCAGATGAGTACCCAGAAGCAGAATCACTAGGTCATAAGACAGTTCCATTTTCAATTTTTTTTAAGGAACCACCATACTGTATCCATCATGGATGCACCAATCTGCATTCCTACCAACAGTGCATGAGGGTTCCCTTTTCTCCAAATCCTCACCAACACTTGTTGTTTGTTGATTTATTGATGGTAGCCTTTCTGACATTTGGGAGGTGATATTTAATTGTGGTTTTGATTTGCATTTCCCTGATTAGTGATGTTGAGCATCTTTTAATATGTCTATTGGCCATCTGTGTGTCTATTCGGGTCCTCTGCCCTGTTTTTAATTGGATTGTTTGTTTTCTTGGTGTTGAGTTGCATGAGTTTTTTGTAAAGTCTGGATAGTAATCCCATTACCAGATATATTTACTCTTGCTCTAACTTGCCTCAAATTGATTAATTCAACACATAATTAAAATGTGATTAAAATATGTTAACACATTTCCAATATCTTTGGTAGTTTTTTCCTGTTGTGTAATTGTATTTATTTGAATATTGGTGTGTTTGCACAAAATGTTTGTATTCATCATAGCTCAGTTGCTTGAAGGCCTCTTTGGAGTTCATTTTTCACAGTATTATCAATAACTAAATGACCTTACAGATTTTCATATAGCTTCACTAATGTATAGTTTGTCTTATCTTAGAATAAAAAGCTTTCATTTTATTTTATTTTGAAGTTCACTGGCCCAGCACCTGGATTTTTGATGTTATTTTTTTAGGTGCAGTGATCCCAGGGTGTTTGTGGAATGATAGGTGTTCATTATTCCTTTGTTAAAATGTCAAAGTATGAATCTCAGTGGGGAGGGGGCGGGGAGAGGGGAGTTAGGGGGGGAGGTGGGTGATGGGAGGGTGAAAAGAGATTAACCATAGAATTGATATGCATATGTGCATAACCCATGGGCACAGACAGTAGTGTGGTGAAGGTCTGGGGGTGAGGGGCAGGTTAGAAGGGGTCAACAGGAGATAAAAGGAGACACCTACATTACTTTCAGCAACAAAGATTTTTTAATATGCAAAAGTGACTGGTGTTGTGGAAAGGCCTGGGCGGGGGGTGACATGAGCCTGCAGGATGGCGTCAGGCTGTGGGTGAACTAATGAGGCCATTTCTCCACATCTCACCTTTGTCTCCTCCTCTCTTCCAGCCACCCAGTGTAAGCACGGGGCTGTGTATGACACCTGCGGCCCAGGATGTGTCAAGACCTGTGACAACTGGAATGAGATTGGTCCATGCAGCAAGCCGTGCATTGCGGGCTGCCACTGTCCCGCCAACCTGGTCCTTCACCGGGGAAGGTGCATCAAGCCAGTCCTTTGTCCTCAGCGGTGACCTCTGTTCAGCAGCTAAAGACTTTGAAACCTGGTGTCCTTGACACTGGCGTGGAAGAGCCAGTGAGGGACTGCCGTGTTCGTGTGCCCTCCTGCACACACACACAGAGTATATGCGTGTACATATATAGATATAGAGATATATTCAGAAGCATTTCATCATTTATATAAACTACAGGTGGATTATTATATGTATATTTTTTGCTATAAGACATGTACTGTTCCTAGAATCCTAATCTGTAAGCCATTGGACACATTGTATAAATAAACCAGGTGTTTTTAATTTAATAAGGCAGCATGCGGACATCTTGGATGGCTTTAACATCACACCCGTTGTCATTTAGAAGGAAGTTTTTCTAAAAAAAATACAAGCCCTCAATTGCCCGCCTGCATTAACTTAGCTTTGAATCAGGATTTGCAGTTGAGTGAGAAGTGCGTTTCTCTGGAGAAGGGCAGCTCTGTGTAGGGGTGTTTCATGATCTCAGAGAAAGAAATGTTTGCCGGAAAGAGATGGCTGCTGATTGGAGAAGCCCCTAATGGTGCGTGGAAAGCAAGGCGTAGGTTCTTAGATGTTATGGGGTCACAATCTGGTATGATTTCTCAAACTGATTGGCGGGTTGCCAAGAAATATATATTTGTTGCTGGAGCATAACCAAAGAATCAAATGGTTTCTTACCATCTTTGTATATTCCTGGAGTCTCCTAATTGTATACTTGTGTGTGTGTGTGTGTGTGTGTGTGTGTGTGTGTGTGTGTGTGTGACGGATGCATCCACTTGTGTCTGGGTGACATGTTAGTTTCATTGGGCATGAACAAATATTTGGAGAAACTTGCACAGCATAAGAAAAACTATGCATTTCTCTGAATCTCAGAACAATTTAGGATGGGCAAATCCGATGAGTCGCTGTGAGCCATCTCCATTTTGTGGCTGTTCCATTTATAAAGCGAAAGCCTTTAATTATTTATAGAGGATCCCCAGTTCAGTGCTATTTGGTGACTGTTAACACATCGTAATTATTAGACAGAAGGAAAGCCTTTACTGAGCTGTCGTTTTAACATTAGTCCAAATGCAGAATGGTCTATATACTTGTGCTACTACCCTGATAGGTTACTGTTAGTCACCATGTGATTTTCCTGACTTGTTTTCAGCTGCATCCATGAAAATGTCAACAAAACAAAACCTACTGATGTCTAAAAATAACATGTTTTGCATTGTAGTAAATAAAGGGCTTAAGATTTAAAACTACATATTTTCCATTTCAAGATGTGCTGTGCTGTACTTTATAAATAAGCGATACCAACGTCACATTCCTTAACCTAACAGCTCTATTTATATACATTTTATATACCCGATAATGCATCATAAAGAGTATTATTAACAGGTAACAGCGGAATCCCAAATTGTTGAGAGTCAGCATGTTGCTATCACTTGTGAAGACAGTCATGGGAAGCAGATGCTCCTGATAGCTAACGAACGAGCTGGGTTTCTTGCTGGGACGTGTCTAGTTGTTGAAGTGAGCAGAACAAAGGGCACAGTGTAATAGTGACTGAGGAACCAGGGGGTGTGGTTTTTACTGTTGTGCTTCGTTCCTAAACACCCCAGTATCTGGGACGCACGGTAGCCAGGCCACCGCGTCAGTGCTGTCTGTGGAAGGACGGCTTGGGTTTAGGCGAGCCCTTGCAGGTGTAGTTTGTGACCTTGCCCCTATTGTTTGAGGATTTGGAGCCCCTCTTTTGCTTATCTGTTATGCAAAGAGGTAGTGTCCAGGCAGGGTTAAGAACCAGGTGGTCTCGACCCCCTGCCACTCCTGAGACGACTTGCATAGTCATCCAGACACAATTTGCAATCGCGTACTTGGAATTTCATTTACTCCCCACACTGCTAAAAGGAGGCAGAGGGAAATCAGTTGATCTGCCCCATTTCTTTTTTTATTTAGATCCTCTTTCAGTTCCTTCCCAGTTCACTCCTTATGAAAGAGGGATGCAGAAGGAAGGAAGGTGATGCAGAAGGGAAATGGTGGGTGGTTATTTACTGCTCATGACTCATCTAAGGGCTGAGTAACTGTACCTAGCGAGACCGGCAGCCATGAAATAGCCTCTTTTTCAACATTGTCAATCAAGGCCAACCCTGGGGGATGAATGATGAAGGCCCTTTTCCATGGATCAATTTCATGAATTTGGGTGGCTTGATTACAAGTTGTGTGACATACCTTCTCCAGGGTTTAGTTTAACCTTCAATCTTTTTTTTTTTTTTCCATGCCTATTCTTAGGAAAAAGAGAAGACAGAGATGGGGTTGGGCCTACTAAGTGAAACAGCTGTCTGATGAGAGAGGACAGGGACATCAGCTCAATAGTTGGTTTCTGTTTACTGTTTTTGGCCATGGCTATAGTCGAGCAATGATTTTTGGGTCATGACTGATTGCAATGCAGATTAACCAAGTGCTTCAGTAATACTGGGTCCACTTTATTCACATGGATGTTTTCGTGGGCTCTCAAAGCCAAGCTCTGCAGAGTTAGATGACTTGAAGTGAAAATGTTCCATTTCTGTCATTAATGCACATAACCCAGGCTAGCAGTGTGGGTTCCGTGATACCTATGAAATTAATAGAGAGGTTGATGTTGCTCTGTCTACATGTATAGAATCCCTGTGCGGGTTATGCTATTAGCTATGGATATTGAATGTGATGAGGGAACCAGCACTATTATGATTCTCATTACACATAGTGCTAAAGAAAAGTAAGTTCTTTGCCTTCTTATGAAAATAGGAATGTTTGAAAGTTTGGGGGTTTTGTTTTCATTGATTTGAGAGACAGAGGAAAGGAGAGGGAGAGAGAGAAATATTGATGTGAGGGAGAAACATTAATCAGTTACTTCCAGTTTGTGCGCTGACTGGGAATCAAACTTATCACCTCGGTTTGTGCCCCGACCAGGAATCAAAACCCCTGACCCTTTAGTACATGGGATGGTGCTCCAACCAACTGATCCATAGCAGCCAGGGCCAGAATGAAAAGTTTTGAAGTAGGAAGGAAAGGGAATCCTTGACATTGACAGCAGTAATTATTTATTAAAATGGTGGCTCTGTGTGGATTCCGTGATACCTATGAAATTCATTGAGAATCACCAACTCTTCCAGTCAAAGGTCTCTCCCTCTGAACTAGAAGCACGTGTCCTGAGCATCTGATCACCAGCCTGTGAAAGGCCAACCGCCAACAAGAAGGACCCGAAGGACTCATCCTCCAGCTTTCGTTGAACATGGATAAGCCATTTAACTGGAAAACTCTCTCTTATTATGAAATACTAGGGGCCCGGTGCACAAAGTTTGTGCACTTGGGGTGGTCCCTCAGCCCGGTCTGTGCCCTCTGGCAGTCTGGGACCCATCGGGGGATGTCCACCTGCTGGCCAGTGTGCCTGACCAGTCTGGGTGAGGGGCTGATGGCAGTTTGCCGGCTGGCCAAGCCTGCACTGCTGCCTGCTCCGCCCTGTCGCCCAGCCACACCCACTGCTGCTTGCTCCATGGCTGCCAGTCTCCATCTTGGCTAGGTTAATTTGCATACAGCCACTCTGATTGGCTGGTGGGCATGGCGTAGGAGTCTTGGAGAGATGGTTAATTTCCATGTTACTCTTTAATTAGGGTAAATTTCAGACATACAGAAAAGTATAGAGACTAGTGTTGCAAACACCCATGAATACATTACCTAATTAAGAAAAATAACCTGATGGGTAGTCAGTACATTTTGGTTGGAAAAATAAAATCAAGCCAAGAGCCATGGCTGCAACAGCTCCGTGCAGAGTGTTTGCTTGTTGAGCTTCTGTGCACTTTGCTGCTTTTCATCACTCACATTCTCTGGATCTGACAAGTGTCGGGTAAGTGAGCCAGAAAGCTCTTGGTGTAGGAGGAAGAATGCCTGGGGGGACAGGCGCCAAGATATTTTAATCAGTTATCTCCTCCAAACATCACCCTCAGGAACAAGCAAAAATTGTCTCTGGTTCTAAATCCTGATGCACAAACCTTTTCAGAATTCAGGATTTTCATTCAGAATCCAGGCCAAGAATGAGCACACAGGGAGAAAAAATGAATGCTGGTGATTATGCCGACCCTAAACACAGACCCAGACACCCAGTCCTCGAAGGGGGCCTTTCGGGCCTTAGAGCCGTGCTGCTCCATTTGACTTCATGAACCTGACTGAATGACACCCGCCTGGGATCCATACTTCCCAAGGTGCTGTGTGTCATAGTACATTCCGAAAATAACATTTGTCTGGGTCCTGGGTGTAGACAGAGCTGCCTGTAGCTAACACCTCTAGGACATCTTGGGTCCCATCCAGCTGCTCCAAGAGCAGAATGGATGCTAACCCCTGTCACCTCTTCCCCACGGCTCACAGTGGGCTGTAGCACTGGCTGGGAAGAGCCGCTTCACGGCAGATCCAGCTACAGGACGGTATTAAGCAATGGAGTGACATGACCAGAGCATCGTCTCAGCAAGTGGAGTGGGGGTGACATTTTTGGTCAGAAGAGCAGGTGGAAGGTCCCTGAGACAGTTCATATGAGACACAATGAGCCCTCAAACTAGGAGATAAAAAGAGGAGAAGTTTGTGACAGATTGGATGATAGATAGAAAGGTTTTTGGCTGGAGTGACAGTTGGTGATGGTGCCAGTCTGTCGCCCAAGGAACACTGCTGGGGGAGCAGCTTTACTGAATTTCTATTGTAAATCAGATTTCTTCTTAGGTTGTATCCGGTTCAGATCAACAGACATCCTGAGTTTTAGGACTAAAAGATAGTCTCTATTAAAACAATCACAGCCCAGGATGAATGACTTGTAAATCAGAGGCTGACATCGTTGACTGTGGAGTCTCAAGAAGTCCAATTTCTGCTTGGGGGCATGTCACAGTAGCTGGTCGGCGAAGGGGACTCCTGAGAAGAGCCTTATGAGGCTGAATAGGTTCTACCCTTCCAAAGACCAGTGAGCGTGTGTATGTGTGCGCATGTACACACACATGTACAGGGATGATGCAATCTGGGAGTTTAAGGCACGAGTCACTGTGTGGATGAGAAGAAGACAAGCTACAAGCCAACTGCCTGGGGATGTGCAGAACACAGCTTTTGGGAGACTGCTGGGGTACAGCGAACTCACAGAACGTGTTTGAGCTGTGGCAATGAACCTCACGCACCCTGAGAGGCCTTGGAAAACCTCCCTTGGTTTTGTGTGGTTTTCAGGAAATGTTGGCATTTTGTGATAAGCTCCCTTTCCTTCTTGCGTCTGGATGTGTTCGAGTCTCTCTGGTGTGCTGCTGAGAATCTAGAGAGGGAAGGAGAGGCTTCTCATGGACCTTCAGTGAGAAGGCATCTTTCAGACCCTCCAGACATTGGTTCCTTTAGCAGAACTGGTCCAGGGTAAATAAATTTAATCACCACCTTTAAGGACTTGGCTGTGGCCCAATGGCAGGGCTGGGGATGCTTAGGGTCCAAACAGTTGAACCTGCCAATGTCAGCAGCTCTTGTCACACCTACAGACAAAAGGCCTGAGAAAGCAGCTCACCCAGAGTTCTGGTTGGAGCAGTTCTGTTATGTTGTAGCCACTTGGTGTCATAGTCAAGCTTATGCTTTAAAAACTGACATCAACACCTTCTCTGCTTCCTCAAACCAGAACTCAGCTGCCTAAGAAATTCCTCCTAGGGGTGTTTTCAACGGTGAAATTTGGCTTAGAAAAATGTTTGTGGAGGAGAAAAAATTAGGTTTAGGTTTAGGGTTATTGTTTGGAATCCATACTGTGTGGCAATGATACACTGACTCCCAGTCTTCACATTGTTATCCTGGACCTTATAGTGACTCATCACCATGAAGGTTTCTGGGTTAGGGTTACTGTTAGGGTTAGGGTTATGGTTAGGGGTTAGAGTTAGGATAAAGGTTTCAGGTAGGGTTAGGGTTAGTGTTAGAATTAGGGTTAGGGTTAGAGGTTAGGGTTAGGTTTCAAATAGGGTTAGGGTTAGAGTTAGGGTTTGAGGTAGGGTTAGAGGTTAGAGTTAGAGGTTAGACGTAAGACTAGGGTTAGAGGTTAGGGTTAGGGTTAGGGTTGGAGCTTAGGGTTAGGGTTAGGTTTGGAGATTAGGGTTAGGGTTTGGGTTGGAGATTAGGGTTAAGGTTAGAGTTAGAGTTAGGGTTAGGGTTGGAGGTCAGGGTTAGGGTTAGGGTTAGAGTTAGGGTTAGCGTAGAGTTGGAGGTTAAGGTTAGGGTTAGGGTTGGAGGTTAGGGTAAGGGTTAGGGTTAGGGTTTGCTCTGATAATATAAATACCGTTAGTTATATTGTCAATTGCATCAGGTTCCTGCATATAATTTAAAGAATAGGACTCTGAACCATTGCTCTGGCTATGCTGTTTAGACAGGCATGAAGGGACACAGAAGACAGCAGAAACCTAGTGACAGGACCAATCAGAAGCAGTCACCAGAAACCTGTATTGTGATGAATCACTATAAGGTCCTGACAAAAAATGTGAAGACTGTGAATCAATGTATTCTTGCCACACATTATGGATTCCAAGCAATAACACTAAACCGAACCATAACCCTAACCATAACCATAACCTCCAACCCTAACCCTAACCCTAACTCTAACCCTAAACTTCAACCCTAACCCTAACCTCTGACCCTAACCCTAACCTCCAACCCTAACCCTAAACCTAACCCTAACCTTCAACCTTAACCCTAACCTCCAACCCTAACCTTAACCTCCAACCCTAACACTAAACCTAACCTTAACCCTATCCCTAACCTCCAACCATAAACCTAACCCTTACTATAACCCTAACCTCTACCCCTAGCCCTAACCTCCAACCCTAAACCTAACCCTAACTCTATCCTCCAACCATAACTCTAACCCTAACCCTAACCCTAACCCTATCCATCAACCCTAACCCTAATCCTAACCATAACCCTAAACCTAACCTACAACCCCAACCCTAACCCTAACCCTATGCTCCAACCCTAACATTAACCCTAAACTCCAACCCTAACACTAACCCTGACTTTCAACCCTAACCCTAACCTCCAACCCTAACCCTAA
>PVJC01034530.1:0-18770 GCA_004026665.1 Murina feae | reverse complement strand
GCAGGGAGGCTGCCAACCACAGTCCCCAGAACACACGAGGCCGGGCCAGAGGCAAAGAGCGGCTGTTCTCAGAGGGGCAGCCACGCCTGCACCTGGTCCCTCTGGTCCCTCCGCTCCATCCCCAGGGGTACGCGGGTGGCTGTGGCCCAGCAGTGGGGGCAGTTTCAGAAGAAGAACCCTGACATTAGGAAACCCACCCGTCGGCCTTCTACAGAGAGAAACCTCCTCTTTACTCTGGATCGTAAGCAGGTGTCCTCCAGGAAGCGGGAGCAGGCATCCTTTTCCTGTCTACCCAGCCCGACCGTCTGGAGGCAAACATGCTACACGTGGCTGCGAATGACTCTGCTCTGAAGACCGGGACCTGCAGACACAGGGACAGGAGGCGTCCATGGACAATGGCCCCCCCGTCAGACCTGTGTTTTTATTTTGGATGCTTTTCCATTTATCTTTTAGAGAGAGTGGAAGAGAGAGGGAGAGACAGAGAGAAACTTCGACGTGAGAGAAACACATTGATTGGTTGCCTCCTGCATCCGTGGCAACCAGGGCCCGGGTCAGGGAGGAGCCTGCCACCAAGGTACATGCACTTGACCGGAACCGAACCTGGGGCCCTTTGGTCTTCAGGCCGACACTCTATCCACTGAACCAAACCGGCTGGATCTGTAGCAGCCCATGAACCAGAAGGTCATGGTTCAATTCCCTATCAGGGCACATGCCTGGGTTGTGGGCGCGATCCCCAGTAGGAGGCCCTCAGAAGGCAGCCAATCAATGATTCTTTCGCATCATTGATGTTTCTCTCTCCCCCTCTCCCTTCGTCTCTCTGGAATCAATAAAAACAAATTAAAAAATAAAGTAATAGCTTTATTGAGATCGAATTCTCATGTACAATTCACCCATTTAATGTGTATGGGTCATAGATGTTAGTATATTTGCAGATATGTGCAACCATAACTATGTTCAATTCTAAAACATTTCATCGCCCCAAAGAAACCTTGTGCCCATTAGCAGCCACACCCCATTCCCCCCAGCTTCCCAGCACCAGCCCCTCCGGCTGAGCCTCCCCAATTGCTAATCTGCTCACTGTCTTTTTGGATCTTGGATTCTGGGCATCTACTCTAATAAAAGCGTAATATTGAAATTGACCGTTTCTTTGGGATACCTAAGCCACGCCCACCAGCAGTCAGAGCAACTGTATGCAAATTAGCCCAGCCAAAATGGCAGAGGCCGCAGCCCCGGGAGAAGCCGAGCACAGCGGTCCAGCAGGGCAGATGGAAGACCTCTGCTCCGGGATCCAGGCTGCAGTCGAGGGCGGGAGAAGCGAGCCCACACTGCGGTCCAGGGGAGACAGAAGCTGTGCCATGGGCGGGTCCCCGAATGGAGGGGTGGATGGTCCAGAGGTGGAGGTGCTCCTGCTTTGCAGCTGCAGTGCGGGGCTGCATGGGCAGCTGCCACCTGGCTGGGGCTGAGCCCTGAGCTGGGTGTTAATGCCCCCTCCCCATGGAAGCTTTAATGAGGGAAGGAGGGCTGCTCCCTCTCTCTCTCTCTCACACACATACACCTCTTCCTGGGCCCCCTCTCTCACCGGCTCCATTTTCTCTGCCACAGGGTCAGGGTTCTCCTGTGAGAGGTCCCCAGTCTCCCTTCAAAGCTGGGGTGAACCCCCAGGGCAGCCAGGAGACAGAGAGACAGGCAGGGGCAGGGCGGAGGGAGCAGCAGCCAGGGAGAGTTTGGGGGGAAGTAACCAGGTGGAGGAGGGGTGGGACAGGAGGGAGGGAAGAACTTTATAAAAGAGTCAGTGGGCAGCAGAGTTAAAAAAAGAGGATGTATGAGTGAACTGTAGGGCCTATAATGGAAACCAAGTATAGTTGTGTACTGGGGACAGATTTTAAAAGTACAAGTCAGAAAGAAAAAAAGATAAATGATAGTGGATAATTAGGCAGGTAGATAGATAGGTATTAAAACAGTGGCAGTAAGTAGAGAAGAATGTATGGCAAAGGTAGGATGAGAGAAAAAGAGGGAGGGAAGAAAAGTTATTAAGGGGGAGCTGGTAGAGCTTAAAAGGAGAATGGGAAGAAGGAAGGAATGGGGGAGGGAGCAAAGCAGGTCAGAGGGAGGAAGTGAAGAAAAAAATCAAGGTGGGAAGGAAGGAAAAGGGGAGGGTGGGCAGGGGTAAAGATAAAGGAAAGAAGGAATGTGGGGAGGGAAGGAGGGTAGTAGAAAAATGGGAAGAATGATGATGGAACAGAAGTAGGAAATAAGGAGGAAAGAAAAGTTTATAAGTGATGAGTCAGTAGGAAAAGTGTTACATAAAGGAGAAAAATTGTGTGAGAGGAAGAAGCCAATAAGGAAGTCAAATACAATTGTGCGTGAAGGGGATAAGATTAAAAAGGAAAGTTAATAGGGGTGACCAGGCCGGCAGGGGAGGGCAGTTAGGGGGATCAGGCAGGCAGGCAGGCAGGCAGAGTGGTTAGGGCAGGCAGGCAGGTTAGCGCTTAAGAACCAGAGGTCCTGGATTGTGAGAGTCCCCAAGAACTCCATATTGGAGAGGGTGCAGGTCAGGCTGAGGGCCCACCTTCCCCCTGCCCCCCCCGTGCACAAATTTCGTGCACTGGGCCCCTAGTTTTATATAAATAGAATCATAATATGTGGTCTTTTGTGCTTGTATTTTTCCCCCGAGTATGTTTTCAAGGTCCATTCATGTTGTAGCATGTGTTACTACTTCCTTTCTCTTTCTTTTTGCCAGATAACATTTCATTTTATGGAATTGCCACATTTTATTTATCTAGTCATCCCTTGATTGGCATTTGAGTTGTTTCCAGCTTGAGGCTACTATGGGTTTTGCTACTATGAACAGTGTCTTGGTTTGGGGGTGTGGACGTGTTTTCTTTTCTTAAAAAATTTTTTTTGTATTGATTTCAGAGATGGAGAAATAGAAACATCAATGAGAGAGAATCATTGATCAACTGCCTCCTGCTCGCCCCCTACTGGGGATTAAGCCCACAAACCAGGCACACGCCCTTGACCAGAATTGAATCCTACCTGTCAGTCTGCAGGTCGACACTCTATCCATTGAGCCACACCAGCCAAGGCTGGACATATGTCTTCATTTCTCTTGGCTCTATACCTGGAACTCAGGCTTGTATACTAACTTTTTGAGGAACTGACTGACTGTTTTCCTCAGATGCACCAATTACATCTCCCAGTGCTGCCTGAGGTTCCAATCTCTCCACATCCCTGGCAACACTTGTCTTTCTGGCTACAGCCGTCCCAGTGGGTGTAAAGTGATATTTCACTGTGGTTTTGATTGTGTTTCCCTGACGACTATGTTGAGCATTTGTTCATGTGCTTAGTGGCCATTTGTATATTTTCTGTAGAGAGATATCTATTCAGATGATTTGCTCATTTCTAAATTGTCTTTTTATTGTTGACTAACAGGTTATGCATTATTTATTTTCTTACATATGCTCTGTGTACTCTGGGTACCAATGCCTTATCAGATATATGATTTGCAAAAATTTCCTCCCACTCTTTGGATTGTCTTTTCACTTTATTTTTTTAAATATATTTTTATTGATTTCAGAGCAGAAGGGAGGAGATATAGAAACATCAGTGATGAGAATCATTGATCGGCTGCCTCCTGCACATTCCCTAATGGGGATCGAGCCCACAACCTGGGCATGTGCCCTTGACTGGGAATCGAACTGTGACCTCCTGGTTCATAGGTCAATGCTCAACCACTGAGCCACGCCCGCTGGGCTATTTTGATGATGTTCTATCCAGTTTTCCTTTCATTGCTTGTATCTTTGATGTCATGTCTTAGAAACCATTGCCTAATCCAAGGTCAAATAGATTTGTGCTTATGTTTTCTTCCAAGAGTTTAATAGCTTGAGTGTTTCCATTTAGGCCAGCAGTTCTCAACCTGTGGGTTGTGACCCCTTTGGCTGTCAAACAACCCTTTCACCTAAGACCATCCTGCATATCAGATATTTACATTATGCCTAAGACCATCCTGCATATCGGATATTTACATTACGCCTAAGTCCATCCTGCATATCGGATATTTACATTACGCCTAAGACCATCCTGCATATCAGATATTTACATGACAATTCCTAACAGTAGCAACATTACAGTTGTGAAGTAGCAACGAAAATAATTTTATGGTTGGGTCACAACATGAGGAACTGTATTTAAAGGGCCAGATGGCTGAGAACCACTGCTTTAGGCCTTTGTGATCCATTGGAGTTAATTTTGTATATGGGATACGCTAAGAGTCCAGTTTCATTCTTTCACATGGGAATATTCATTTTTCCCAGCAACACTTGTTGAAAAGACTTCTTTCTCCATCGAGTGGTCTTAACACCCTTCTTGAAAACCAGTTGATCTAAATGTCAGGATTCACATTTGGTCTCTCAATTCTAATCCATTCGCTCACATGTCTCTTCTCAGGCCAGCACCGCACTGTACTGACCACTGTAGCTTTGTAGTGATCTGAAGTCAGGAAGTGGGAAGCCTGCAACTTTGTTCTTCTTCATCAAGATTGTCTTGGCTATTCTGGGTCCCTTGAGTTTGCATGTGAATTTAGGCTCAGCGTGGCAAGTTCTGCAGAGAAACCCACTGAGTTTTCATATGGATTGTGTTGAATTTGTAGATCAAATTGGGGAAAATTAAACCGTGGTGGTAGGTATCTTCCTATTTATTCAGGCCTTCTTTACTGCCATTCAACGATTGGTAGTTTTCAGAACCTAAGTCCTGCACTCTAGCTCCATAGATTTGCAGGGCTGGCTCCCTCTGTGTCCCTTGGTTCCCATCCACCGCGGCTTCCCCGCCCAGCTGCTTCCCCCTCTGCTACTGTCCCTGCGACAGTGCGGACGCCCCTGGGACGGAGAAGTCAAGATCAAGCTCACAGCCCTGCAACCCATCGTCCCGCAGCTAAAGGCAGGGCCCCGACTTGAGCACGGAGGGCACTCGTGCTAATCGCCATGGACAGGAAGGCAGGAACGACCCGCTTCCGCCGGAGGAAACCCGGCCCAGAAGCTGCAGGAACCTGCGTGCGAAGCCTGCAGGGACCCAGCGCGCCCAGGCCCCGCCCCCTTCAGACCCCGCCTCCGCGAGAACTCCGCCCCGCGCCGCCTCCACAAGCCCCACCCACTCAAGACCCCGCCCCCTCTAGGCCCCGCCTCCGGCCTCACCTCCCTGGCCCCTTGCGGGTCACACGTGCCCAGGGAGTCCTCCGCAGAGCCCCGCCCCGATGCCCTCTCCGGCCACGCCCCCTCTGTCCCCGCCCACACGCTGACACGTCCCCGCCCACGCCCGGCCCCGAGCACCCTCCCCTCTCCCGGTGCCTCCGAGCCCCGGCAGAATGCGCCTGCGCCCTTTGGCCACGCCCCTCTCGCCCCCCGTCGGCCCCGCCCCCTCCGGGCTGCCGGGTGGGAGCGGGGCCGCGCAACGCGCATGCTCCAAGCGCGGCGCCCCTGACTCGGCGCTCGGCTCCGTTCGGGCATTTCCGCCTCTTTGTTTTAAACTCCGGTCGGGTTTTTTTCTCCGGCTCTTGGGGGGGACCCAGAGGGAGCGGCGCCCCCTCCCCTCCCAGCGCTGCCCCCGCGTGCGCCCCGCTCGTCCGCAGCCGAGACGGCAGGTCAGTGAGTCCGCGCCCCGCCCGGCCTGGCCCGCGGCGCCCGCCGCTCAGGCCGCGGCCTCGGCCGTGTCCGGGCCCGGGAGGCTCTGAACCCCGGCCCGGCCCACAGGCCCCCGGAGGCCGGACCCCAGGACACGCCGCCGGGGAGGGCCGACCACGCGCCCAGCGAGCGCTGAACTCGGGACAGTCGCTGAGAGCGGCCCCCGCGCGATGGGCATCGAGGAGGGTCCGCGAGCCGCGCGGGGTCGCGGGGAGTGCGGGGACCTGGGACCGGCAGACCCGGGGACCGGGCAGATCCTGGGCGGGTCGCCCGGCAGCTCTGCGGCTGGGACCGGCCGTGGGAAGGTCAGGACGCGGGGAAACACCCGCTCAGAGGACTGGGACCCCAGACCCCAAAAGGCCGGGTCCTGGGACAGTCCTGAGTCCTGGGATCCGAGGCAGCCCCCCGCGAGGCCGGGACCCCCGGGCGGTGCCCGCAGGCGGGGCTTGAGCCGTGTGACAGGCTCTGGGGGCGAACAGGGCCCCGCAGAGGCCCCCCGAGGAGGGTGGGGGTGCTGGGGCAGGACCAGGAAGGCCAGGCTCTCGGGGAGGGGCTGGCGGCAGTCTGAGCCAGGCCAGGACTCGCTCGTGGACCAGACAGAGTGCCGGGGCCCTGAGACAAGAGCAGGGGGGCCCGAATCCCCAGCCCACTCACCTGGACCCCGTGCTGTGAAGGCTCCGGAGCGTCAGGGACCCTGGCCACCTGGGCCCCCAGGTGCACACCCCTCCGTGAGGCCCCCCGAGCACCCGGCGGGCCTGCACACCTCTGACCTTCAGCAGGTGCCGCCTGGCTGGGTCTCGGAGGCAGGTGTGAGGCAGGGTTGGCCTGTCCCCCTGGCGCTGGGGGTTCAAGAGGGGCTCCTGGCCCACGGGGGCTCCCAGGCCATCACTATGCCCAGAAAGCTGCCCCCTGTTCTCCCAGCCCCGGCTCCTGGCCCGTGGTCAGTGCCTGACACTTTCAACTACTCCTGCCCTCCTCTCCCTCTGATGGTGTCACCACTCACCCCATTCTCCTGGTCTTGTGGTCGCACCCCCCCCCATTCTGAGTCTGGAGGTGTTTCCTGTGTCTAGGAGGTTCCGGACGGGGTTTGGGCTTCCGACGTGCCGGGGGGCAGTGGGCAGGAAAGTTGGAGCAGGTCAGGGTGCATGTCCGGTGACTGGGACCCCTTCTCCACTTCAGGAAGGGGTCATGTCAAAGGCCTTGGGATGGGGCCTTTGCTTCCCGAAACCTGTAACTCGGCTGTCGTCTAGAACTTGCCTCTGTGCCCCTTGAATTCCAAGTGGTGATGAGAAAGTAGGGTGCGCCGAACGCTGCTCTTTGCCTGGGCAGGGCTCCAGGATGTGTCCAGTAAGATGCGGGGGGAGGAGGGGGGAGGACTTAAGGGAAGGCCCTGCAGGCAGCGGCCTTGCCCAGCCCAGTGCCCGGCGCCGGCCCCTGGAGAGGTCAGCAGGCAGCACCCTCGAGGAGCGGTGAGAGCAAGAATGCTTGTGGGAAGACGGGTTGCCTGGGGCTTGCAGACTGAGCCGGCCCTGGGCGGCCGGTGAGACGGGAGCCTGACTCTGGCCCCATTGGGCTCCAGGAGAGGCACTTGAACCAGTCAGTTCAGTACTTCGTTCTGGGCCCCAGCGTCACTTGGTTACTCAGGAGAAAGCTCGTTAGATGGTCACTTGAGTGTTTCCCAGGACCACGTCCTCGCCTGGAGCCCCGAGGAGGCTGCCTTCGGATTTTTCTTAAACACACACTTGACTGCATCTGCTCTGGACGCTTTGGAAAAGGCTTGCAGTATTTTGTTAGTTGGGGTCTTTACCTCCTCACTCTTGGGTTTTTCCTTCTTTTAACTTAAATTCTTTATTGCTTAAAGTATCACATGTGTCTCCTTTTCCCCCACTGACCTCTCCCCAGCCACTGCCCCCCCGCCCTCCCCCCCACTTTAGATTTTTAAAGGTGTGATCACGCCAGTGGTTGTACTATTTGTAGATTGCTGTCCGGCAAATCACCCCAAAATTTAGTGCCTTAAGAGAGCAGCAGTTATCATCTCAGTTCCTGTGGTCCAGGGGTCCGGGTGCCGCTCAGCTGGGTCCCCAGCTGCGTCTCAGGGTGCTGGTGGGAGCTCCACGGGTGGGGGGAGGGGTCTGCTTCCAGGCTCACTCGTGAGAGGCCAGTTCCCTTCCACGTGGGGCTCCCTTCCACGTGGGGCTCCCCATCCGGCAGCTCAGAAGGAGCCAGCTAGAGTGAGAGAGAGCTAGAAGGAGGCCAGTCTCCATGACCTAATCTTGGCAATGACATCCATCCCTTTTGCCATATTCTGTCTGTGAGAGGCACAGGGCCCAGCCCACACTTGAGGGAAGGAACTCCACAGGGTGTGGGCACTAGGAGGGGCTGGGGTCACAAAGGACTAGGAGGGGGCTGGGTCACTGAGGGATTAGGAGGGGCTGGGGTCACTGAGGGATTAGGAGGGGCTGGGGTCACTGGGGAACTAGGAGGGGCTGGGGTCACCGGGAGGAGGAGGAGCCTGCACTTGCCAGGTGTCAGCTAACTCTGGGTCTGCACCTGAGAAGTCCCCCAGGTGGATGGGCAGAGCTGCATGCAGTGGGAGTGTACGGAGCGGTGTCTTAAGGACTGGAAGTTGGTGCGACACTTGAGCTGCCACGTGAGGGAGGGTGAACTCCAGGCGGGGAAGGTCTGCAGGAACTTCCCCGGAGCAGAGTGCAAGGCCCCGCAGAGAACGTCCTCGTGTGTGTCGGGCAGTCGGATTCGCCGATAGCTTTGGTGCAATGATTTTCGTTGTTTCCAGATCATCGTCTCATTCCTGCCAGTGATTTTGCTCCAACAACTGTGAACTGGCCTCTGTGAGAAGTGTCTGTGGATGTGAGATCCCGAAACGCCTCGGATGTTTGACCCTTGTAGGAAGCAGTGGTCCCAGAGCCGGTGAGGGAGGCCTCTGGGGAGGGCACTGTCCCTGTGGGTGTGTGACTTAGGTCCTGGAGCAAGGTTTGTTTGGGGGTCTGTGCTTTCATTCTTTAATCTGTTGAGTGGCTGAATCGGTTATTTCTTTTGGAGCTTTGTGTGGTTAATGGTCGGAATGGAATTTGAAGTTGAAGATGTCGTTTCTTCTGCAGCTGAAGCATGCTGAGGTTTGGGAACGGCTCCTTACCACCTCCCTGTGGTTTGCCGTTGGCACTGGGGACCTGCTCCAGTCGCTGTGCTTCGGAGGACGGAGCCAGTCTCCTTCGGTCCCACAGCTGATAGATAGCTCACCACTGAGTCTGCTCACTCGGGGGCCAGGTGACAGCACGGGAAAAGCGTCGCGCGTGGCGAGGGCTGCTGCCTTAGACGCGTGTTCAGGGCTGTCCACCGAGTGAAGCGCAGCTTTCCCTGATCGGAACGAAAACTCACCAGAAGACGGGCTCTCGAAAGCCGAGGGGGAGGCCGGTGGGATGTGAGGAGGGCGGGCGTCTGGTGTGTACGGTGAACTTGGGGGGGGTGGAGGTTCAGTGGGGTTTTTTGCAAACGTATCAATGTTTGTTGGACTTTGCTACATTGACAGCAGATTCCAGATGTTTAGCAAGAAATATGCAAACAGTAGGCAGCTGCCCGAGACCTCCCTGAGGTCCCGCTCTGACGGGGTTGCAGGTCCTGTCAGCTGCTCCGTGGGACTCAGCGGGAGCTGCTCTCTGCTCCTTGGTGCCTTCCTGCCCTGCCCTGCCCTGCCCCGACGGCCTCTGACGGCTGAGCCGCAGGCTGGCTCCTGCTCTCCTCGCCCGCCCCACAGGGAGACCCAGGCACGGCCACAGGTGCCACGTGAGGGGCAAAGAAGGCTTAGCCTTCCCTCCTCTTGGATTTCAAGTCATGTCATCTTACTTTTCTTTCTTTTAAATACATTTTTATTGATTTCAGAGAGAAAGAGAGGGGAGAGGGATAGAAACATCAACGACGAGAGCCTAATCAATGGGCTGCCTCCTGCACACCCCACATGGCGGGGGGGGGCGCATAGGGCCTGCAACCGGCATGTGCCCCGACTGGTATTCGAACCGCGACCTCCTGGTTTATAGGTTGACGCTCAATCCCTGAGCCAAGCCAACGGGGCTCACCTTACTCTTCTACCCATGTTTTATTTGGGGGGAAAACACAGTGGAGAAGAAGTGCAAGGATTATACAGTGAGCCCTTCCACCCTCCTCCCCCCACCCAGGCCAGTCATTGTCTTGCCACGTTTGCTTCATGTCTCTCTAATACTTACTGGCGCATCGTGTGAGTGACTGCGGCTGAGCGCTGCATTCGGGAGGGCCAGGAACGGGCTTTCCCCAGATCTGGGGGACCATCCTCACTCGCGGGGAGGGGAGGACTTTTTCTCGAGTTGGCTGATACCTTGCCCACCTCCACAGCTCCCGGTGTCTCGATGGCGTCTTTGGCAGTGATTTTCCCTTCCCTGACACAGGCTCCCAGCGTGGCCCCGGGCGGGCCCCTTCCCGTCTTTCCACGTCAGGCTCCCACTGCCCCCACGTCATTGCTTGCAGACCGCCCGTTGGGATTTTGGGTCTTCACTGGGGTGCTGTCCCCGCTGTGCTCTGCACTGGAGAGTGCAGGAGAGGCAGGTGCTTCGTGCTGTGCTGTCTGGGGTCATGCCATTCGTGTGGGTATCACTTGGGTTGTGCTGTGGCCACAGCTGTCAGGCCCCGATTTCCAGGACCTTGAGGAGCCTGCCGGGGAGCACAGGCTGTCAGGACAGCCCTGGAGTCCCGCACAGGAGTCCGGAGCCCGGCCTTTGTCTGCTGACGGACATACACTGTGTCTCCTAGAGGCTGAACCCCCGGGCCTCGGGCCCCTCGGTGCAGGCGCGTCCACGGGCCACTCCATCTTTCTCACCGCGTCCCACCCGTCGGCTTCGATGCTTCCAGCCGACTCTGTGCCTGGCTGGGTGGTGGAAAGCGCTTAGTTGTTCATGGGAACATGACTCTGGCTGTGGAATAAAGTAACTGCCTTTCCTTGCAGAGATGGGCCTGGCAAGAGGCGGTTTATTTTCCCAGCCTTTCGTCCAGGGCCATCCGATGGGGCCTCTCAGTCCGCCCGGCTGCCCTAAGGCAGTGTCCCCGGCTTCCCGGGTCTGAGGTCCCAGATCCTGGTGCTGGTGGTTTGGTTCCGGGCTCGCTGTGCTCACTGATCCCGACTCGGGACCCCGCCACGAATCTAAGCCTAATCGCCCCCGAGGCCCCACATTTGGGGGCCCAGTGCAGTGCGTAGCAAGGGTTTAGTCGCCGGTCTCTCGTCGCCAGGCCTGGGAGGGTCATCGCCGAGGGAATGTTTTGCAGAGGTGGTGGCCACTGTCTTCCGCGCTTTGGGAAACGGGTTCTTTCTTTTGCCAGGAGCTGCCCTGCTTCGAGGTACTGTTGTCTTGGTTTTCTGTGGCTGCGTAACGAACTGCCACACACCTGGTGGCTTAAAGGGCCCCCGCTCACTCGCCACAGGTCCGGGGGCGGCACAGTGGGGCTGGCTCGGGCCACAGAGGCTGAAATGGCGTGTCAGGCGGTGGTGGCTCTGGTCTAGGGCCCTGTCCCTCTCCCTGCGCACTGGCTGGAGCAGGCCGCTGACGTGGCACTGCTTTCTGCCCGGCCAGAACTCTGCTCCGAAAGGCCTGCCACGGGGTCAGGCCACCAGACTTATCTGCTTTTCTTTTTTTTTTAAATGTATTTTTATTGATTTCAGAGAGGAAGGGAGAAGGAGATAGAAACATCAGTGATGAGAGAGAACCATGGATCAGCTGCCTCCTGCATGCCTCCTACTGGGGATCAAGCACGCAACCCAGGCCTGTGCCCTGACTGGGATTCAAACCGTGACCTCCTGGTTCATAGGTCATTGCCCAACCACTGAGCCACACTAGCCAGGCCACTTTCCATTTTTGTTTCTGTGAATCCTCACCTGAGGATATTTTTCCATTGATTTTTAGAGAGAGTGAAAGGGAGGGGGAGAGAGAGAGAGAAACATCCGTGTGAGAGAGACACATTGGTTGCCTCGTGCATGTTCCCCATCCCCAGCCAGGCATCAAGCCTGTGACCAAGGTGCATGCCTGCAACCGGAACGGAGCTGTGACCCTTCAGTCCATGGACAAGCGCTCTGCCCACTGAGCACCACCGGCCAGAGTTCTTAATTCTCTAAGTTTTTTCAAACTCAGGAATGGAGGCCTGGCCGGTGGTTGAGTGGTTAGAGCACCAGCCAGTGCGCCCGGTTCGATTCAGGGGCATGTGCCTGGCCCGCTTAGGGCACCTGCAGAAGGCAGCAATCAGTGTGTCTTACATCGATGTTTCTCTCTCCCCCTACCCCTCCACTCTCTCTAACTATTGGGGGAGAGACCCTGCAGTGAAGATTAACAGCAACAGTTGGGAGTGGGTAATGGATTTCATCCATGGTTTTTTTGTGTGCATTGGGAGATCTTATCATTTTTCTCCTTTTGGTCACAAATGACACGTATTTCTTACACTCAATCCTGTACTGGGGATCAGCCCGGCTTGTCGGGCAGGACCTGCTGTCCCGATGGGCTCTGCCCACCGGGGCGTGGTCTGGGTTCCCGCCCTGCCGGGCCGGTGTGTGCCCTGCGGTGGCTTCTGAAGGGGAGATCGTTCCCCAGGGAGTTGTTTGGGGGGGGGGGGGAGTGTCCGGGGAGCCGCCCTTGAGACGCTGTAGTCGGCCTCCAAGTAGTTACCGAGCTCTGCGGGTTTGCTATGTGTACAGCCTCCACCAGGAATGCGTCTGTTTCATACAAATTTGCAACTTCACTGGCACAGACTTGTCCGAACTCTTCAGCTGCTGCTCACGTGTCACGTGTTTCAGGGACGCGCTCACGGGCACCCTGCCCTGCCCCACTGACTCACCTGCCCGCCACCTCCGGCCTGACTGCCCGTGCAGTTACCCTCGCTGCCTCTTCCCCTGAGGGTGCGGCCCCAGGCACGCTTCCTGTCTGCCCTGGCAGGGGGATGTGGCCGGCACAGCCTTGTGGAAGGGCCCCTGGCCTGCATCTCCCTCCTGCCTCCCTCCCCTCCGCTGTTTTTTTGTGAAACTTAATTGAGCTTCAAAGAGTAGTTAATAAAAAATGCAATTACGGGAACGCTTGGTGTCCAGATGACAGAGATGGATGTAATGTGAGCGCCGGGCTGGCGTTTCTCTGGCCGTGGTTCTGAGGCTGCGTGTCCTCCGTTGTGAAGCCCCAGATGTTCTCAGTGGCGTTAGGGCTGTGACTTCTGTGCATGGTCCCTCCAGAGCCACGGCCACTGGCCCACCACTGCCTTTCCGCAGCCCCGCGGCCGGCCCTTGCCCGTCCCACCGGCTCCGCACGGGCCGCTCCTGCACGGTGTGCTGTAGGGTCCAGTCCATCTCCCACTGAGCCCACGTCCTCATCCCGCTGCGCCCCGAACCCAGCCTGGAGCTGCGGGAGGGGCCCCTGGGCGGGTGGCCCCAAGAGACACCTGCTCATCACAGCAGTGACATCGTACAGCCAGCTCCAGCCATCCCTCCCGGAGGCCCACCTGCCACCCGGTGCCCCTGGGGTGCCTCTCCTCCTCCGGAGCTTTCACAGGCCGCCTCCTGCCCCTGGGGCCCCGACCCGCTGCTCCCAGGTCCCCGCACCCCGCTCCCCCAGCCGCACCTGCCTCAGTGACACCACAGCCACAGAGAACTGCCTGTGTCCCTCTGGCCGGCCCTGACCCGTCACTGTCATTGATTCTTGCTTTCCTTTTGGGTCTAAGCCAGGAGAGGAACACAGGTGTTCACTGACCGGGCTGTTGCGCAGGGTCGGGGGTCAGCACCGGTGACCGGCTCTCTGTCTCCACAGGCCCCAGCATGTAGCAGAGGGTCCCGCCGCCCATCCAGGTGAGAGCAGCGCACGGCGCGGCCCGGGGCACTCTGCGCCCTCAGTGGGGACCTGGAGCCGCAGGAAGGCGGCTCCTTGGGGCTCTGAGAGCTGGGGGGCGAGCATGGACCTCACGGGTCCCCGGCTGGTGCTGTGGGGCCCTGTCCGCTGTTGGCTACGGGACCCTAACAGCCAGAACTCGGCCACCTGCGCGAGACTGACCGGGCTGTTCTGTGCAGAAAATGGGAGAGGAGCCGAGGACGGAAGGAAGGCGCAGGGGTGAAGGCGCGGAGTGCGGGGCGCGGCAGCCGGGGCGTCTCAGCGGCACAGCCGAGGCCTGAGCGCCCATGCAGAGGGAGCGGCGGACCCAGGCGTCTAGAGGAGGTAACCGTGGGCGCCTCCCTGCGGAGGCTTCCTGTCTCCGCCCTGGAAAGCACCTGTGAGAGGGGCAGCGGGGTGAGCGCGTGCAGTGGGCACAAACCAGCAGCCTGGAGCTGCTGCCCCTGGTCCAGGCCCCTCCGGCGTTGGTGGCCAGTGCACGGGGTGCTCAGGGCCACCTCTGCCCACTGGTGGTGACAGGCGTCAGGACAGGGCGGTCCTGTCTCAGATGTGGTGGTCAGTGGGCACAGGGCCTCCTCTCCAGCTGGGCGGGCTGCCCTCCGGGGCACTGCATCCCGGCCCGGCCCTCCCGGCCTTCTGCAACCTGGTGTTGTAGACAGTGACCTTCCCTCAGGCTCTCAGCAGGACTCCCATCGCGGGCACTGTGTCCCCTGGGGCGGTGGGAGGCACACCCGCTGTCCTGGTCACTGGGCTCGCCCGTCACTCAGTAGGTGATGTCTGTGGGGTTCTCTGCCCTGTGCCCACTCTCCTTCGTGGCTGTTCAGTGCGGGCAGAGCTGTGCCTTTAGATGGGAAGTGGGCTTGGCCTCCGCCCTCTGCACGCCAAGGCCTCCTGGAGGGACGTCCTCTGACTTCCTTTCTCTGGAACCTGTAGCTTTGATGAGATGCACCGGAATAGTTCCGATTTTAATTAATGTGCATTTTCTCTTACAGAAGCCAAAGATGTTGACCAGAAAGATTAAACTCTGGGACATAAACGCCCACATCACCTGCCGTCTGTGCAGCGGGTACCTCATCGACGCGACCACCGTGACCGAGTGTCTGCACACGTGTATGTGAGAATGTTCTAGAACATGGCCTCTGACAGCCGTGTGCATGTACACTGTCTGACCAAGTGCACGCGTGTGTGTGGAAGTGTCTAGAACGTGGCCTCTGACAGTTTCTAGTCATCTGTTCTTTGATACTTTGGCTTTTTTTTTTTTTTTAACCAAAAGTTTTAGCTCTAGCACAAGGCAGGACACAGAAGCAGGAATAAAAACGATCTTGAGGATACATCAGAAAAACGACTTCAAAATAAAAATGCTGTGGGTGTTTCGATAGAGGTGCCATTTCAGAAAGCTCAGTCCGGGAAGGTGTGTGATTGGCGTAGAACAGACACTGTGACGTGGACGTCGTTCCTGACGGGCAGAAACGCTTCTTTCCTAGGACGCTCACCGGGGGACCGGGGCCCCGCCTTCTGTGCTGAGTGGAGAGGGCTCTTGGCCGCGTTCCCTGGAGACACAGTTGTTCAGGGCACGGCAGACAGGATCTTAAATGACAGCGAGCCCTGTGATACCCGACTTTTTAAGTTGACCTTAGAGTGAGGAGGCGGGGGAGAGACATCGTGCGCAAGAGAAACATCAACTGGTTGCCTCACATATGCTCTCCGACCAGCACGTGCTCTTGGCCGGGAATCGAACCCACTGAGCCACCCGGCCACAGCCCTGTAACTTTGGTCCTGTGTTTTTCTCTTTCGAAAGTAAAGTATTTTCCAATGTTAAGGGTTTTGTATCTAAAGTGAGTTGTGTTTTTAGATAAAATGATTTATGTTGTTTTCACTGAAATCCTGATGCACAAAGAAGGTCCCGCGAGCTCTCGGGCCAGCGCAGCACTGGCCTCTGGCCCGCCCCGGCCTCTGTTGCTCCTCGTCCCCTCGCGTGGCAGCAGGGGTGCGGCCGACAGGCGGGGGGAGGGCGGCACAGGTCACTCTGCCTCTGCCCGCAGTCTGCCGCAGCTGCCTGGTCAAGTACCTGGAGGAGAACAACACCTGTCCCACCTGCAGGATTGTCATCCACCAGAGCCACCCGCTGCAGTACATCGGGTGAGCGCCCCGTGGGCCACCGGGGGCACGGGGCTTCAGGCTGCCGTCCAGGGCACTGAGGGGTCCAGCAGGCATGAACTCAGGCCGCGGGGGGCCTTGCTTAGAGGGAACTCGGGCCGCAGGGGGCCTTGCAGAGCAGTGTGAAAGGCAAGGCAATCCTGCTGGCTAACCTGTGCTGCTCTCCCTGCAGGCATGACAGGACCATGCAGGACATCGTGTACAAGCTGGTGCCAGGCCTACAGGAAGGTGCGTGTAGGGCGCCCGCTCCCGCCCCGGGTGCCTCTCCCCGCAGTGGGCAGGGCGGGGCAGGGCTGGACGTGAGGCCCCTGCTTCTGGCAGAACCGCCATCTGTACCTGCTCTGAACTCACTGGCATCTCCCGCTGGTTTCATCCGTCTGCGCCCTCAGACCAGAAGCCCTGGTGTGGGCATCGTGCAGCCAGCGCTGTCTGGGCTGTGGAGGCACAGCTGGCACAGGGTGCCAATCAGTGTAACTACTTAGAGAATTAAAAGAAATGCTCTGTACCACACCCATCCCGAAGGTAGGAGTGGCCGTTCTTTCAAAAGTTCTGTGTAGCCCTGACTGGTTTAGTTCAATGGGTAGAGCTTCAGCCTGTGGACTGAAGGATCCCAGGTTCAATTTCGGTCAAGGGCACACGTCTGGGTTGTGGGCTCGATCCCCAGTGGGGACGTGCAGGAGGCAGCTGATCCATGATTCTCTCTCATCGTTGATGTTTCTCTCTCTCCCTTTCCCTTCCTCTCTGAAATCAATAAAAATAAGTTAAAAAAATAAAAGTTCTGCGCAGTGCTCAAGGCTGAGCCCCGTTCCACACGGGCAGCAGGCGGGCACTGCCTGCTGGGGAGGCTGGTTGGGAGTCTGGGTCTTCGCGTTGCTAAGTTTCAGGAGAGGGTTAGGGAGCTCGGATGCTGCCTTAGGTCGGTGGACAGTGTGTTTGGGCTTTAAATGTAACGGATGTTAAAGCCCTTCCTGGCCCCGCTGCATCCGCGCCGGACTGGAGCGCCCTGACGCACGTGGCGGGAGCTGCAGTCCATCGGGTGAGCACCCCGGTGGGCCCCCTGGGGTCACGGGTACAGATGGCGGTTCTGCCAGAAGCAGGGGCAGAGCCAGTCACACCTGGACCTGTGTCCTTGTGGGCCCCTCGGGGGCCTGGGAACCCCAGCTCCAGGTTCTTCTCTTTCATGCTGCTTCCAGCCTTGTAATCACCTGTGTTGTTGGTGTGGTATTTGCGAATAGAACATTCATCTACCTTGTGGCCTGCTTAAGGTTAAAGGTTGTTACTGATCTTTCATAGCGGAAATGAGAAAACAGAGGGAATTTTACCACAAACTGGGCATGGAGGTGCCTGGAGACATCAAGGGGGAGACTGGTTCTGCGAAACAGCACTCGGACCCCCACCGCAACGGTAAGCAGGGGATCCCTATCAGGCCGTTCCTGAGAGCTCCCATCCCTGTCCCTGTCCTCGGTCCCTGTCCCCCGTCTCCCGTTCCCCGTCCCCCTGTCCCTCCTTCCTCCCCCAACCCCAGGCAGTTTGTAGTGCAGAGTAACAACCTTTGTGAAAGTCAGTGACATGGCTCTCCCTGGGGGTTGGGGACACAGGGCACCTGGGGGCATGGCCAGTGGCTCTGATGCTCCCTGAGTTTGGGGAGTTTTGTTGTAGGTGGCAGAGTGGCGTGTGGCTTCCATGTGAAGTTAATGGCATTTAAATCTGTTCATCGAGTAACAAATGAAAGAAATCTTTGATGCTCTGACGTTTTCCTGTGGAACCTGAGGCCTCCTGTGCTTTTATAACCGTCAGGGGAGGAAGGGCAGGCTGCTGTCACCTCTGCCGACCCTGCTGGCGCCACTGGGCGCTGGGAGGCGGTCAGGAACGTGTGGGGACCCGGCAGTCTGACCTCACATGGCCGCCACGGGCGTCTTCATTCCAAAGTGGTGATGAGTCCAGCCAGCGTGGCTCAGTGGTTGTGTTGACCTGTGAACCAGGAGGTCACAGTTTGATTCCTGGTCAGGGCACAGGCCTGGGTTACAGGCTCACCCCCCAGTGTGGGGCGTGCAGGAGGCAGCCGATCAATGTTTCTCTCGCATCATTGATGTTTATCTCTCTCCGTCTCCCTTCCTCTCTCTGACATCAATAAAAATCTATTTTTAACCCTTTATACGCCATAAGCATCTAGAGATGCAGTTAAATTCAAAATGTCATGGCCTGTGGGGATGGTTTCTGTTTTGGATGCGAGGCAGTTATCTGGTTGAATGAATGGTTTAAGCTGTGCCCTTCAGGGCACCGTGCAGACTGGAGGTGGAGGTGTTAGGTGTTGAGCAGCGGTGGCCACTGTGGCCCCTTTCGTCTCCTGTGCCCCTCCCAGCGCTGCAGACCACATGCAGAGCCGCCGCAGGGGCCCAGGCTGAGGAGCACGCGGCCAGCACACTTGTCCCCTCCTCTGGCCTCTGCTTTATGGTGCAAATTCTTACTACTCTGGTTTTTAGTGTGTTTTTTAAATATATGTAATTAAAAATATTTTTTTAATATATTTTATTGGTTTCAGAGAGGAAGAGAGAGGGAGAAAGACAGAAACATCAGTGATGAGAGAGAATTACTGATCAGCTGCCTCCTGCACGCCCCCCACTGGGGATGGAGCCCACAACCTGGGTGTGTGTCCTGATGGGAATGGAACTGTGACCTCCTGGTTCCTAGGTCGACGCTCAGCCCCTGAGCCCACTGGCTGGACCTTACGCTGGTTTTTACAGCATTTCAAGTGAACAGTAGAGTAACCGATTCAGCATTTTGGGTTCAATAACAAACAGTGTATTCTCTTCTGCTAAAAGGTGAAACCAAAGCAGACGAGAGCTCCCACACGGAGGCTGCGGAAGAGAAGCAGGAGGAGGACAGCGACTACCACCGGAGCGATGAGCAGGTCGGTGCCTTTGCGCCCCTGTGCCCCACGTTCGCTCAGGCCACCCGCTCCCTAAGGCCACCCGCTCCCTAAGGCCTCCCGCTCCCTAAGGCCACCCGCTCCCTAAGGCCACCCGCTCCCTAAGGCCTC
>PVJC01034529.1:0-18841 GCA_004026665.1 Murina feae | reverse complement strand
TCCCTCTTCCCAGCCTTTTGGTTGTAGGGGTGGTAAAGTTCTGCTGCTGCTGAGACTCGGTTATTGCCCTGTCATCTTGGTTCCCTCTACCCACACCTTTGTGCAAAGCCCCTTCAGATATAATATCCTCCCCCCTGCCCCATTCACCTTGTTTTCAGTGTGAAATCTCCTTCTTGTTGGGACCCAGATAGGTTCAAGGAGGGATGGATCAATTCCAAAACCAGAGAGTAGCTTTTTTAGGGTTGGGTCTTAAAGGAACGTGGGATATGAGTCGGGGGGGAGTAGGGTCATTGCGCAAGGATGTGTCTGAAGCTGTGCCTGTAGCTCAACCCACATGATGCCACTTCACATCCCCAATAGCCTCAGAGGCAGAAGTGCTCTGAACGAGGCCTTGGGGAGGTCACCAGAGGGCACACATCCCTGCTGGGGCAGGACAGGACTATTTCCACCCAGTTCACCTCCAGAGTCTCTGAACCATCCATTACCCAAGGCTGCGCTGCCCTTTCCCCAGTCAAAGACCTAATCGAAGCCCAAACTGGGTGGGGCAGGAAGACCTGTTAAACAAAGGGAGATGCCTTAGAGACTCCAGGGAAGATAGATGACTGAGGCACGTCCTGTATCTTGGAAACGTAGGTCAATGTTGAGAAGCAGTGCAGTGATGTGGAATCAAGGTCTCAAGCCCCAGAAGTATAGCCTTGGGTTCCTCATCTATCAACTAGGGGAGATGACAGCATCTATTTCAAGGGGTAGTGGTGAGAATTAAATAAGATAAGCCTTTTGGCACAGCCTGACTCATATTTTGCTTTCAACCAATATTGGTGACTAGAGGCCCGGTGCATGAAATTCGTGCAAGGGGCTTGGCCCTCGCAGCCGCAGTGGATTGCGTTGGCCCTCGCAGCCCCAGCTTCATCCAGAAAGTCTTCCTTTGGCCTAGCATATTATGCTTTTATTATTATAGACTAGAGGCCTGATGCATGAAGATTTGTGCAAGAATGGGCCTTCCTTCCCCTGGCTGCTGGCATCACCTTCACTCTGGCTGGAGCTGCCTTTCCACCTTCCCACACTGCCCAGAGGCCTAGAGTGGATAGAACATCCTGCCCTGCCCCTAGCCGCTTGGTGCCTGTGTATGCAAATTAACCCACCATCTTTGTTGGGTCAATTTGCATACTCACTCCTGATCGGCTGGTGGGTGTCACAAAGGTACGGTCAATTTGCATCTTTCTCTTTTATTAGTGTAGATTATTGTTGTTGGCAAGAAAGAGGGTGCAGGTGTGGTGGTTAAAATAGCTGAGAGAGGAGAACAGTAAGATTTTATGGCATGGTAAGTCTGAGAATGGATCGTCACTAAGTACATTTAATCAATCCTTTTCTCCAATTATCCCCATTCTCAAATGAGCAAAATGAGGCCAGCATGAAGAGGAGGCATATTCAAGGTCATCCTGATCTCGATGGTAGGACCAGGACTTGATCTTGAACCTCTTGTTTTCTGCCTTAAGCCTCTTTTCTCCAGAGCCTTCCATGGAAATATCTCCATTGATTTTCTCACTTCAGGGTTGTGATGACTCTCAGACTTGTTAAGATCACTGTGAGAATATTTAAGGTAATGATGTCCATAAATCATGCTAACTTCAGTCTTGGAAGGGCAAGAACAGTTGTTGATTTTGCACCGATTTAGTCACATTCTCAAAGTCTAGCAGCTCTAGGAGGTGGAAGGGGGAGGGCAGGATTAATTAAGTCACCGCCTTTCCTGACCTCCAAGTTTGTATTCTCTCGTCTATTTCACATTCCTTCAATGAGCTGTGGCTTCAAAGAGACCCACTTCACCCACTCTCACTTCCTTGCTCCAAGACACCCTGTCTTTGTGGCTAACTCATGCAATGTCTGTTGTTTAAAAAAAACACCAAGGTACAAGAAAGAGTTGGAAATGTCTCATCTGGAAAAACAAACTCACACACAGATGAACAAAGGGGCAATTAGTTTTTGTTTGGGCTGAAGCCAGTGGGATATTTGTCATGTAAGTGGAAATCTGTAGAATTTAATAGGATTATTATATGGTAAGGATGTCCATTTTGGGATGGGGGCAGGGGAGGGGGGCAATGAGAAGATCAAAACATGCCTATACATATTTTTATGGACTAAAAAAATATGTACAACCTATAAGGAACTCACCTGATAGTTGAATGGGTGATTGTAATGTTAATAAACTAACATTAACTCTGAATCAGGTCTTATTTTAAGCACTGCACATTCGTGATCTCATTTAATCCTTGCAGGGCTATAAGGCACATGTTGTTGTCTGCTTTGGTGGTTAAAGATACCAGGATCAGAGGGGCTGAATAACTTATGCAAAGCTACCAAGGAGGTTAAAGGTTGGAGGAGGGATTTGAATTCTATTCCAAGTCATCTTCATCTTTTCTGCCTTCTATGAAATGCCTTTGGAGCACAGCCAATGTAGAAGGATATTGCCAATGTGAATATCTGAGTGGGGCAAAGGTATGAGTCAAAATCTGTGGATTACTGCCTGGCTAGTGTGGCTAAGTGGTTAAGCATCAATCTATGAACCAGGTGGTCATGGTTCGATTCCTGGTCAGGGCACATGCCTGGGTTGCGGGCCCAGACCCCCAGTGGGGTACATGCAGGAGGCAGCCGATCAGTGATCCTCTCTCATTGATGTTTCTACCTCTCTCTCCCTCTTCCTTCCTCTCAGAAATCAATAGAAACAT
Organism: Murina feae; assembly: GCA_004026665.1. NCBI lineage: Eukaryota > Metazoa > Chordata > Mammalia > Chiroptera > Vespertilionidae > Murina > Murina feae. Next base: position 16,118 of record PVJC01034529.1, on the reverse strand, counting down.
ATATGTTTTTTAAAATCTGTGGATTACTTCATGGTCCAAAATCAAAGGTATCCATAAAACAAGACCAGCAAGGGGGTGTGACATGGCCACCCAGTATAATTCTACTGGAAATAGGTTTGGTGTTGCCTTAAAAGTTGAATTAATGTATTCTGAAGTGTGGCTTCCCTCATCTAGCATCTAGAGGGGGCATATTTCCTAATTCTTTTCCCTCCCCCAGATGCCCAGCAAGAGTTGGCCCTCCATATAGACTTGCTGATCTACTGACTGGCTGATTGATTGATTAATTTGATATATTTGCAGCTATAGGGTTTGGGGCTTCCAGCTCTAGTTGGGAATTGATTTTAATCTTCACAGGTTGAAAACAAAAGCCATCAAATCCATTATAGGAGATGGTGATGAGGCACAATCATGTTAAAGAGAAACTGACAATTCATCATCTCCCAGCAGCTAGAGGCCCGTGTGTGTGTGTGTGTGTGTGTGTGTGTGTGTGTGTATGTGTGTATTCTTGCCAGGTTCTCAGTGTCTTGTTCAATATCTAATTTAGTTGGAGTTTGACTGAGGGCGGGCATCTTCCTCAATGCTTGCCTTCAATGTTCTGAATAGTTGAGCAGCAAAAGTGGTTCATAAGGAAGGACTTGGTGGCTATAAAGAGTTCCGTTCATACCTGTTTTTGTTTTCCTTGTGGCATCGTGGTTTTCTCTTGAACCTAATTTCTTATTTTTGTTTTTTTTTGCATTACATAGTTAAAATTTTTTTAAAATTTATTTCTGAGGGGAAGGGAGAGGGAGAGAGAAATAGCAACATCAATGATGAGAGCGAATCATTGACCCGCTGCCTCCTGCACACGCCCTACTGAGGATCAAGCCCACAATGTGGGCATGGGCCCTGAATGGAAATCAAACTGTGACCTCCTGGTCCATAGGTTGACACTCAACCACGGAGCCATGCAGGCTGAGCTACCTGATTATTTTTAATGTCCGGAGTTTATAATGCAAGGGCCAAAGCTTTCTCCCAAATTCAAGTTGATTAATTTCGATTGGCTTGGGAGGTCAGTAGGGATACTTTTTCTTCTGTGATTGGCTTCAGGGAAGACGTCACTCATATCCTCAAGGATCATCTGATCAAAGGGAATTCTGTTCTTCATCTTCCCCAGCTCATTCTCATACCGCTCAAGCCTGGTCTTTGGGAGACAAAAACTCAGCACAGCTTTTCACACCTTTTTCGTCAGCGTCCACCGGGCACTAAATTTATCCCCTGGCACAGGAACCTCGGGGACATTCAACTTCTTCTCCAAGTCTTCTACCGAGCCGGCCTTCACTACGTTAGCCTTGCTCGAAGCCCAGTCAGCGGCAGGTGGGTTCTCAGCTAGAGTGGGCAATGTGGAGGTGAGGGTCTCATTCAGGATATCAGGGAGATAGCGGTGGCTTCCGGTTTTGGGGTCTGATCTCCCCCAAAGCTACCCAGTCGATGTCTTTCAAAGCAAGTTTTCACCCAACCATGTTGTGGTCTGTCACCAATCCCAGTGGCCCACAGTCCATGGCAGCAAGTGACAGTTGATCCTTTTTTTCTTTTTGGTTTTCCGACCAAACATTCCTTTTTGCGTTGTTACCTTGAGTTTAAAGTTTCTTTTTCTCCGCCTTCTGATAGATACTGAAATGTTGTTTACCAAATTTACTTATTTAATGCCTTTCACAAGCTAATTAGACCTTCTCACAGCACACATACATCGGACCCTCTGGCCGGTGAAGAAGCTCATCCTCATCTGGTTTGGTCAGGCATTTGCCTTGTTCAGCGCTCATCACGCGAGAGCTGGGTCTCCAGGAAGAAGGCTACTGGGCACGAAGGTGCACTCATAGGATTGGCTGGGCCCATCCTACTCCCTGTCATTGGGTCATGGTGATTGGTTCTGGGAATGGAGGTGCGCACATGGGATTGGCTGGGCCCATCCTACTCCTTGTCATTGGGTCATGGTGATTGGTTCTGGGAATGGAGGTGGGCACATGGGATTGGCTGGGCCCATCCTACTCCTTGTCATTGGGTCATGGTGATTGGTTCTGGGAATGGAGGTGGGCACATGGGATTGGCTGGGCTCATCCTACTCCCTGTCATTGGGTCATGGTGATTGGTTCTGGGAATGGAGGTGGGCACATGGGATTGGCTGCGCTCATCCTACTCCCTGTCATTGGGTCATGGTGATTGGTTCTGGGAATGGAGGTGGGCACATGGAATTGGCTGGGCTCATCCTACTCCCCATCACTGCTCACAGTGATTGATTCAGTGCAGAGGTTTTGGAGGTAAGGGATTCAAGCTGGCTTAGCAGAACCATCCTTGGACGTAGCCTGTGGGCTCTGAGAAAGGTTTCCTATGCGCCAGGTGTGCTAACCTGGCGGGGGGGGGGGGGGGGGGGGGGGGGGGGGGGGGGGGGGGGGGGGGGGGGGGGGGGGGGGGGGGGGGCAAGCAGGGCGAAGAGGAAGGCAGAGCTCACGAATGGAAAGAGGGCCAGGACTGCAGTGAGATTCCTTAGTTCCTCGTTGCTGTGACTCAGTGAACCCCTTCTGCACTCTAAACTGGTGTGAATTGCATTTCTGCCGCTTATAGTGCAGAGCCTTGGCCAATATAGGTAGGTTTATTGCTTCCTCTTCACACAGAGCTAAACGGAGGCGCAGAGGGGTTAAGACTCTTGGGGCTCACACGGGTGGTAACTGGCAAAGCAGGTCTGCCTGCTTCAGAACCCGGCACTTCCTCACTGCCCACTTCTTTACCTGACTGACGTCTGTTCTTATCTTCAAGGCTCAGAGCCAGTTCCAAACAATTAGGCATCTCCCGCCCCCAAGGTGAGTAGAAGACCTCCTTCATTGATGTACTCCACAATCACCCTCCTTTATCCTCTGCTTTCTAAACATAAGAGTAATGCGCGCACATTGGAGAAGGCATAGAGAAGCACAAAGCAGGAACTAAACTTACTCCTAACCTTGCCACCTCGAGGAAAGCAATGTTAAGCTGGCATTCTACTTTCTCTCTGCGTAAGAACCCTAAAGGTTCCCTGAAGACATCTTAATGAGTGGGTAAAACTGGCTCAAATCTCCCTTCCAGGGCTTGTGTGAAGTCCAATGTTCTGGACTTGAATCCAACCTCTGTCCTACGCTGTGCTCTATTCTGTGGTCTTGGTCAGTGAACCTGAGCTCCTTGGGCTGTTTCTGATCTGCGCACTAGAGTTAATAATCCTCCTTCCAGCTTTGACAGGTTTATGGGAGAACTGAATAGAAGACATACTCTAGAACTAGAAAGTGTGGAGCAAATAACATAATGATAGGTTTTATAAATTTGTTTCTTTTCTCTCTAGTCACAAAAACCTTACATGACAATTCCTATGTGGAATCCCGGTATATAAAATAAAGAGGATCTTCTTTTTATAATGCAGAGCCACCTCCAACCCCAAGCAGCCCTTGGTGTTCACTGCAAGGCACAGGGAACTCTAAAGAACCTGGTCTTTCAACTAGGAAACCCATGGGAAGTGGCCAAGGAAACTTGGGCTGGAAACAGAGGGGAATAGGGTACGTAGCAAAGGAAACCCGAACACATCTCCCCAGTGAACACTAAATGAATGAGAACTGCTGCGCACCTTCCCTTAGAGATGGTGCTGAGGAGGCTGAATTCTCATCCTGGAGTTTCTCTGGCCGTTGCTGAGGGCCATCAAGTACTTCTCACAATACCGCTCTTTTCTCTAACTTCATGTCTAGAAGTCAAGGAGTAAATGATTTCAAGAAGAAGGGAGTGATCAATCTGTCCAAAATGTCCGAGTAAATGCAGGACTAAACGTGTGCATGCACTTTCTCGCATGAACCCCCATGGCAGAGTGATGGGAGCGGAGGGCACGGCAGGCGGGGCAGGTGGAGGAGCAGATAGATGGGGAGAAAACAGAGAGAACAAGAATAGAAAATCCTTCTCTATTCACACGTATTATTGTCCCACATGTTATATATTTACACTCATCTTTGAGATCACACTTCGTTACTTCTTGAAGGGAGCTTTTCCTGACCAACCGACCTTCACTTTTGCACATTCTCAGCGCCCTGTTTCTCTTCCTATGAAGCCCTGGTCAAAGACCATGGACGTATATTGACTTGTGTGATTATTTTATCTATGTCATTCTTTCTTACTGCCCATGGAAGTTCCTCAAAAGCGGGTTCTGGGTCAGCTTTTGCTCACCATTGTATCCTAGAAGGCAGTCCAAAACTGGCACTTAGTAGGTACACACTGATTTTACTGAAAGAGGAAATAATCAGGTAAGCCCAGCCTGTGTGGCTCAGCAATGGAGCATTGATCCAGGAACCAAGAGGTTTCCAGTTTGATTCCAAGTCAGGGCACATGCCAGGGTTGCTGGCTCAATCCCTGTGCAGGAGGCAGCCAATCGACGATGTTCCTCTCTCATTGCTGTCTCCAGCTCTCTATCCCTCTCCCTTCCTCTTTCTCTAAGAAAAACCTATAAAAATGTATTTTAACAAAAGAAGCAAATGAATGCATTAGCTGAACGTTGCAAAAGTAGAAGCATTTTTTATTTCTAGAAAAAAGCTTGCTATATAATGAAGAGTTCCTGGACTTCAAACTTAGACACCCAGAGTTCTGAATCCAGGACCTTGCTTTCCAGTCATGTGGGCTTTGGTAGAATTAGATCAGCTGATGTTTGGAGCCTCAGTTTCATGGCAATGTCATGGGACCATCTCCCATGTAGATGATTACATCTACCTGGCTGAGTCGGATATGCATTTTTCTCCCGTAGCCATTCTGCCTTGTTAAGAGCTGACAATCAGACACGCAGAGCAAGTGATATATGTAAAATTTTCAACAGCATTACTTTGGGAAACCAGAAACCAAAACAAATTGAGGGAGAGGAGAAGAGAGAGAGAGGAAGAGAGATACAAGCAAAGAGAGACAGATTACCTGACATAGTAGCTGCTTAATAACTCTCGCCTCTTGGCTGTGTTGTTTCATTTTTGGCCTTAGTGTGTTGTGGGTCCCGGGAGCTGTGTGAGGAGTGGTTTCCTAATGAGAGAAGATGTGTTGGTGGACGCTGTACCTGCTGATGTCAATGAGGGCAGTGAGGTGGTGCTGCTGAGAGGACTGGTTGTCCTGTACAACACCCCCCCACCCCCCGCCCTTCCTGATGCTGCTCCAGCTGGGCACCTGGCAAAGGAAAGCCAAGCCTCCCCCAGCCCAGTGCCCACACCTCTGTGATTGCATGCAGAGACGGGCTGCCTGCTGGAAGTCTGGAGTAGTTCCTGTTTATTAATTTGTGCCCCTGTAATTAAATAGTCATATTAATTAGTTGAAGCTCATAGTCATTATTTATGTGATTTCTCAATTTGTTTTGGTTCTGTTTTCCCAAAGCGATACGTTTGCAAAATGCATACACAACACGGGTTTTGCGTGTGTGATTGTCAGCGCTTGACAGGCAGGATCGCTGGGGGAGCAGGTTTACCAGACGGCCGTGTTCTGGGTGGTGGCAATGCAGAACGCCTGTTCTTTCTGATGTATTTGCAGGGACATCTGCAGCTCCGTGCCCATGGCCAGCGGCTCCTGCATCATTTTAGTGCCTGTGTGTTCTTTTGTGGTGCACATGGGAACATTGGCAGTTTTTGTTGGACGAGGTTGCAGCTTGTTTATCACAATGAGCTGCCATTTTTGTTTTCCTGGAATTGGGTTAGAATAGCGGATATAACCTACATAGCATGGAGGGAGGTGGAGAGTTTTGTGGCTTGATTTGGGGCCCTTCTTTTTGCCAAATGCTCCCTTGCATGGTTGATGGGGGCCATGCCTTCCAAGGGCCTTTGTGGGCCGTATCTTAGCAGTTACTGTCACTTCAGGTGAAGCAGGCTCTGGTCCTCATCTCTGAAGCACTTACTACCCACCCCTCCCCCAGAGAGATAGTCAACATAGAACACCTCAAAACACGCAAGAGCAGGCAGTCCAAGGAGTGCAGTGCTGTATTAATGATGTTATTTACCGAGGATGAAGAAGGAGAAGCCCCTTGGCCGGGAGTAGGAGAGGAAAGAGGGCAAGGTTGACGGGAAGAAGGAAGTGAGCATTTACAGTGTCCTTGGTATGTGCCGGACACTTTGTAGACTGATGATCTCTCCATCTACGGTGATCTGGCAGCTTTGGCATCTAGCCCTGTCCTCTAGCCCCATTTTATAGAAGTGTAAGTAGAGGCTCAGGGAGTAGCGAGTGACTCATTAGGACTGTCCACGGAAGGTGTCACAGGCAGGATTCAAACCCAGCCTGTCTGATTCCAGAGCTCCTACCCCCCCTCCCCCCACTCGCCCACTAATTAGCACGTGCTCTGGAGAACGTAAAAGATTTTACCAGCAATTCACAATTTGCTGACTAGGGCACTATATGCCAAGCTTTCTGCTATAGGGAAGCTCAGTGCTCAGTGCACAGTGGGGGAGCATGGATTTGGAGTCAGAATGAAGTAGTCAGAAACCTTGAAGATAATAGCAATAGTAACTGCTGTTGTTGAGACCTGACCATGTTCCAGGCTTGTTCAAAACATGCTACATTCACAGTTTCATTTGATCCTCATTGCTGCTGCTCAGGATGGCACCACTGTTTATCCCCATTTTATAGATGAAGAAACTGAGGCACAGAATGGGGACTGGAGAAGCAGGAGAAATGAGTGTGAGTTGCTGTTGTCATCCTGGGCCTAGCTGAGTAAGGCCTTGGAGAATGGCGGGGAGGCGGGGGGGTGGTGTACCATGAGTGACTGGGGCTGATGTAGCTGGGAGCCAGGCAGGTGGAGCTCTCATGACTATGATAAGCTCTGGGCCCAGGTCTCCGATGGCCTTGAGGGCTCCGCATGAGGCTCAATCATGCTCTCAGGCTAAAGGTACCATTCCTGGCAGCACCCAGCTGTGCTCAGGGGGTAAGTGAAGCCCAGACAGGAAGCGCTGAGCTGAGGGTGGGAAAGAAAGGAAAGAGCATGGGCTTTCATACCAGGCAAAAACAGTTCAGACCCTGCCCTTGTCGCTTACTCAGTGTGTGACTTGAGCAAGACTTAGCCTCCCTAAGCCCAATTTCCTCTTCTATAAAACATGGCCACAGCGCTTGCCTTGCAGGGCTGTAATGGAGATTACACAAGATGGTACCTGAAAAGATGCCTGATCAATGCTTGGCACAGGATAGGCACTCCCTAAATATCTGAAAAGGATGAAAGGAAAGAAAGAATCCAAGGGAGGAAATCATGGACTGCTTCACGGAGGAGATGGCATCTGAATGGAGCCTTAAAGATGGGTAGGGCTTATCTGGCTTTTGTGTGAACAAAGGTGCCATTTGGGGCAGGCAGGACTTCCCAGGATGTTCTGAGGCTCTAGGTGTCCATGAGGAGAGAAGCAGTGTGTCCCACGAGGTCTATGCCACGGTTGCTGATCTGGTTAATACTGACTGAGAACCTACTATGAGCCAGACTCTGTGCCTAGTGTGTGCACATATTACTCCCTACCTTCTATGTGACTCAATTTTTTAAAAATATATATATTTTATTGATTTTTTATGAGAGGATGGGAGAGGGATAGAGAGTTAGAAACATGGATGAGAGAGAAACATTGATCAGCTGCCTCCTGCACATTCCCTACTGGGGATGTGCCCGCAACCAAGGTACATGCCCTTGACCGGAATCGAACCTGGGACCCTTGAGTCCGCAGGCCGATGCTCTATCCGCTGAGCCAAACCAGTCAGGGCTATGTGACTCAATTAAAAAAATATGTTTAAATTTTAACAGAGAGAGAAAGGCAGAGGGAGAGAGAAACATCAATGTGAAAGCAATACATTGATCAGCTGCCTCCTGCACTCCCCCTACTGGGAACGAGCCTGCACCTGGGCATGTGTCCTGACTGGGAATTAATTGAACTGCAACCTTTCGGTTCACAGAACGTCGTTCCAACCAACCAAGCCCCTCCAGCCGGGGCTGTACGACTCAGTTTTATGGAGGTTGAATTACATGCCTAGGGTCATGCTGAGACCGAATGGCAAAGCAGGTTTGGACTCCAGCCCTTTAATGATGTCACCTGACCTCCGTCTTGCAGCTTGAACTTGTAGAGATGAGTCCGCTGAGCTTGTTTCCAGTGCTGGAGCCATTGCCCTGCTCCCGGGAAAGAACGGGGGTGACTGGCACAGGGCGCTGAGCTTATATGTGGACGTGCCCGCCGCTGAGGGAGGTAAGCCCTCTTGACACGTCTGGAACAAACAGTTCGGATTCTAATCGTGGAAATAATTTGGAAGAGGGAGATGGAGGTTATTATTTATTCAGGAGGCTTTATCAACAGAGGCTCTCTCTGGCTTTAATAAATGAAATGTGTTGCCCAGAACGGGGATCACCGAGGCGTGCGATACTGTGTCTGCCCACGAAGGGTTTTGAATAATTTACATCCTGGAAAGATATTTTATGACGGGGCTTATCATCTTCGTATTGGTTCAAAATCAACATTTACAGCAGATGTCTTGGAACTGATGCAGCTGATAGCGCTCATCTCTTTATTATGTGGCGCGAATCTGGCCTGCTCGGGAGGCGGAGGCTGGGGGCAGGGGATGGGGGGAATTGATTCCTCTTTGGGTCTCAATATTTTATTCTCCCCAAACAGCCAATAAATAATAGAGGCCAGCTATTAATATTGCATTTTAATTAATATATTAGCAGAGGGAATTCTTTTCGTGTGTCGGGGCCCAGGAAGGAGGTTTGGGGGTTTTGTGAAGGTGAGGTCCCTCGAGGCTTCGTCTCTGATGGTGTTTGCAGTCTTCATTGTTGAAAATATTCCATGTGTCCTCCCTTTGCCCCCATTGGCCCCCCTCCTACCCCTACCCGGTCCCAGGCCTTCACCACCCTTTTGTCAGTGGCCATGGGTTATGCCTATATGCATACAGGTTCTTGGGTTGGTCCCTGATTTGAACCTGCTCCCGAGAGGTGCCTGCTGTTGTCAATCACACATTATCAGAAATCAGCAACCTGGTGGGGTTGCGTCTGTTTCAACCGGAGCCTCTTCCCCGTGATTCCTCGAGCCTGGCCAGTTCAGACAAGGTCCCAGGTCCCAGGCAAAAGATGGAGAGAACATTCCGCTCTTACAATTCTGAAATGCTCGGGGGCCTACAGAGGAACGGGCATGGGAGGAAGTGAATTTTGGCCCCTGGAAGTCCCATAAGCTGTCTGTCTGTCTGTCTGTCTGTCCGGGCATACATATTGCATGCTCCCAGGATGATGGGGGCTAGTGCCATCCTCACAGCGGCAGCCTGGGGCAAGGGAAGGGATCCGGGCTTTAGAGTTTTGTGCCGACGCCCTAACATTGCTCTGCGATTCATTGGGGGAAAGGAACCGCTGCTCGGAGCCTCGGATCCCTCGTCTGTGGGCGGGCGTCCTCCCACAAGGCTGTGCTGAGCTACACGCGGTCATGGATGCGCAGGGCACCGTGCGTTCTAAGCCGAGGTCACGCTGGATGTTCTAACCCAGAGGCCCCGATGTTCCACCAGGGGGCACCAGCATGGATTTTAGGAAATGGAAGCTTAAGCATCTCATGGACGTTTTGGGTTCTTTGTACAGCACACAGACAGAAACGGAAGGCACAGAGGCCCTCGGCCCCCAGGAGTTGGGGTGCTGCTGCACCTCAGATGTGAATGCGGAGGGTTGTGCTTGCAACCCGGGGGCACGTCCTGGGCTCCCTCTTAACCCTCCCTTTCCTAAAGTCCTCCAATTCCACTTTGGCAGCTCCATCAAAACAGGACCACAGAGGACTCAGACTTCTAAGAAACGAGGCTCGGTTTGCCCCCAGTAGAAAGGGCCCTCCCGGCAGAGGGGGAGGGTGTGGAGTGGGCAGCGGAAGAAGAAACTAGATTATGAACTGACGGTGTCATCAGAGGGACCCTGGTGAGAGGATGATCAAATGGACTTTATGTGGCCTTAAGTGTTGGGGACAAGAACTTGTCACCTGGACAATAGCGGATGGCCTTGGTTATTTTTCTGTCTTGGGAGGCTGACCTCTACCCGTGTGAGCCTCCCTTGTGACATCAGTGGCTGTTCCGCTTGGAGTCCCCCTCCCCCTGCACCTGGCTGGGGGCTCATGGTGAGGCCTGGCCCCTTGTGAGTGGTCCCTTAATTCAGAAGCGCCCTGGGACCGCGAGGTGAACAGTGTTCAGATTCCGATGAGTAGACCCGGGAACATGAGTCACATTAGGAATCGATGCTACAGCATCACACATTATCCCGCTGTCCCAAGCAGGTGCATTGTGGGTCCTTCCGCTTATTCCCTTAGCAGGTGTGGCTTCCATCTCTCCGTGCTGGACAGCAGGCCAGGAGGGCCGGGAGCAAAGACTCAAGCAGGCGTGCGTGGCTGCACGTGAGGAGTGTCTGCTTCATGTGATTAAGGAGAGTGGCCGCCGAGAGCTCTTTCTCCTCTTTCCAATCAGAAATAGTACATTAGTCATGCCTTTGCAATCCTTCAACAGCCCGTTGGCTCAAGAGTGTGCATTGATTGGAGCGATGGAGACGATCCCTGGCTCGTTTAGATAGGAAGGCAGCTTTGGAATACTCCATGTGAGTATTCCAAGTGGGGATTTGGGCAAAGACAGAAATGGCCGGAGGGCCTGGCTCGCGGCACAGTGGTCACACACGGAAACACGGAAGCATGATACATGCTGATATGCTCTCTCATTCGCTCACATGCTCATGGAGCCCTTATGCTGGGCCCGGCCCTGCTGTTCCTGGGGATTGAAAGATGGATAGGAGATGGCTTCGAGGCACTCCAGTCAGCTGCGGAGAGCAAGATGGAACCAGGCGAGTGGAGTTCAATGTGAAACTGCCCCTTCACACGGTGGGAGATGCCAGGTGCCAGGGGGACAGTAGACCTTGAGTTCTGAGGGGGCTCAGGCCGTGTCTCTTTCTCCCCCACCACACTGTGCTGGGCTGCAGGACACCATGAGGGGTTTATGGGATGGATGATGTAACGAACGGAAGATGCCGAAGAGGTGGCAGGGGGGCTCCTGCAAAGGGTTGGCGTGTGAACTGAGTCTTGAAGTTCATGCCAAGTGGGCTCGGGGTGAGGGAGGGGGTGACCAATCCAGAGAGAGGGGCAGCAGAGGGAGGGTGAGGGGTGGCACATTGGACGCAGACGGCGCTGAGTCCCAGCTTTTGGTTTTTGGGTGTGGCCCTGTGGCATGATCAGATCAGATCCTAAACTCGCCGGAGGCTGTGAGCTTCATCGGCGCTTATGCCCACATCACGGTGATGCTGTCTAATATCTGCCAACCCCCTGGCATGTCTTACTGAAGTGACAAGTACGGGGCGTAACCTGCTGTTTCAGAAGCACTGACCGGTGGTGTGGGGAGAAGCGGCCGACAGGGCAGCTAGGGCTTATGTAGGCCCCTCACTCGTCTCTCTTCAGTAGCACGTAAGCAAGGGGTCCGATGCCTGTGTGTCTTGACTCAGTTACCCGGCCGTGCTTTGCCTGGACTTCACCTTTCACTCACAAGGTAGTGAACATCTCTCCCTGTCAGCTTCTTCAACCCCAAAGCAGAGCAGAACAATTCTCCTGAGCTCCCAGGAGAATCCTGTCCAAGGCCATTTCCAAGAAGCACCTGTGAATCTGGGAGGGTGACCGGATTCCAGGCCTCAGGAATCTGCTGGCATCTCACAGCACAAAATGGCTTTGAAATCTGTTTATTGTTGTTTTTGCTAATCCTCACCTGAGGATACTTTTCCCATTGATTTCCAGAGAGTAGAAGGGAGGGAGGAAGGGGGGTGGGGGGGAAAAAGAGAGAGAGAAGCATCTGTGTGAGAGATACATCGCTTGGTTGCCTCCTGCGCGTGCCCGGACAGGGTCAGGGATCGAACCTGCAACCGAGGTACATTGTCCTTGACTGGGAATCGAACCCTCAACACTCTCACCGAGCAAGACCAGCCAGGGCTAAAGTCTGTAGTTTTATCTGAGAAATCACACGGCTTTGGGCTTTGTATTCCACCCCTGCAGAACTGCGTGCTTTATGTTTGCATATTTTAAGTCACTTACAGTGAACAAGGCTGGGACTAAGTTGAGGAGAGTGATGCACAGTTGACTTGGGCCCAGGATCAGGAGACAACAAACACCCCCAGTCATCAAAATAAGTAACGCGTGACTGCACTATTTTAAAAACTCCGGTTGGCAAACTGGCCAGCCCTTTTTGTAAATAAAGTTTTATCCGAACCGGTTGCAGGGGAGGCAAGTGAGTCGGGGTTATATATATCTCTATCTCTATCTCTATCTCTATCTCTATCTCTATCTCTATCTCTATCTCTATCTCTATCTCTATCTCTCTCTCTCTCTCTCTCTCTCTCTATCTCTATCTCTATCTCTATCTCTCTATCATCTATATCTATATCTATATCTATATCTGTATCTATATCATCTATATCTGTATCTGTATCTATATCATCTATATCTATATCTATATCTATATCTATATCTATATCTATATCTATATCTATATCTATATCATCTATATCTATATCTGTATCTATATCGGCTGAGGGTCCTTTTCTCCAGTGGCAGGGTGTGCACGCTGCATCTCAGATTCAGAATGTGATTAGGTCATTCAGAGCATCAGATGGGAGGTGTGGGCAGCAGGTTTGTCTGGCACAAAAGTCCACTTCTTCCTCACCGGATTGGTAAATTACTGTCCTCTCTTCTGCGGGCACTGCTTTCCCATTTGGTCTTTCTGAGGAGCTAGCTCCCTCCCCCTCCATTGTCCTAGGGCTTCTGCCTAAGGCTCAGCAGGTAGGGTTTGGACTCTTCATGGGTTGGGGTGTGGCCTTGGGGACAAGGGGAAGGGAGACTGTGACTAAAGTGTAGCAAGCAGGACCTCAAGATGAAAGCAGACTCCAGGGAGCCCTCTGAAGATGCTGAGGCTGCACGGCACGTCCTGATTGGCTCAGGGCGGGAGGTGGGAGGAGCTGGGTGGCCCCTGCCAGAGTGAGCCAGCCCTGCAGTGCAGTGGAGAAGGATGGCGGGAAGGAGTTGGGGCGGTGCCTAGTAAAGCTCCCATCCCTGTGGCGAAGACTTTTTATGAGCTGGTGCATGGACAGATGCAGCGATGTTTGGCACAGGAGGACAGTGACATAGCCCTGGAGCCATGGCCGTGCCCGCCATCCTGAGCGGAGGGAAGGGCTCTCACCCCTTCTCCCCACGCTGGGCCAGCAGCCAGGGGAGTGAGCGTCAGACTTCCAAACAGCCCCGGTGTTCCTTCCTCAGCAAACCGGGAAGGGACCCCAACAGTCACAGTCACATTCCCAGCAAGTACCCAAGGGACGCAGAGACTGATCTGACGATGACGCGTTGGGGACCTCTGGGATTTCCACCGCTCTCCTGCCCTCGGGTAAGAACCACCCGGGAAGTCTTTAAAACACCCCGAAGCCGGGTCCTAGACCAGCTGCGGCGCCAGACGTCAGCGTGTTTTCCGAGCTTGGCAGATGATTCCCGGTGTCACTGCAAGCACCCCATCTGTTTGAGAAGCACGGTGCTCGGAGCCGACTCCCTGCAGGCCAGGCAGCAGCTCTCCAGCTCGGCTGCACGTGAGAATTACCTGGGGAGCTTTAAAAATACTCTGTGCCTGGACTCCACCCAGAGCAGTGAAGCAAACGCTCTGAAGTGGGGCCTGCTGTTGCCGCGGTGTGTGAGGGCCCCCAGAGGATTGTGAAGTGCAGCCAACCAGCATGGAGCCACTGGTCCAGGGAGGCGAAGTCTTGTAGACAAAACATCGCTCTGCTCGAATCAGCCACGTATTTCAAACACCTGCCTCAGGGACGGTGGGCCGCATTAGAGGGACGGGCTTGAGCTGGCTGTCCACAACCTTGGGTTTTCGGTTCACCTCTGCTTTGTGGCTTTGGGCCAGTGTCCCAGCCTCTCTGATCCCAGTTTCCTCTGGGTCCCTGTGTTGAGATGGATCTCTGAGTGCCTTTCTCCTGCCTACATTAATGATTCTAAGGAGACCAATGGCACCAGGAGGAATCTCTGTCTCGCTACAGATGTTAAACTCAAGGGCTGGCCCGCCACTGCCAATACCCAAGGAGTGGGCCCAGCAATCCTGTCTCGTCTGTCTTGCCTGGTGGGAAGGAGCAGGGTCCGGCCAGTGTGGCGTTGCTTGGGGTTGTGATTCTCAACTTCCGGATTCCCGGGGAACCTGCTGGAAAAGCACATCCTCGAGCCCTCATCCCCAAGGTGCTGAGTCAGAAACTGGGCCCAGCCAGGTGGCGGTGACACAGGCTTCGGTTTGAGAACCACCGAGCTGTGACTTGCAGCTCCTTCCTGGCCCCCCATCCCAGTGGAGTGGGAAGGGCCAAAAGGCACCGCAAGCTCCCTGTGCCCCTCAGAACACCTAGCTTTCCTGTTAAAGAAACAGGATGGAAGAGAGGGTGTTTGCATGTGCTGGTGGTGCTCCCTGGCAGTTTCTGCCTTGCACAAATCACGGACATTTCTCTCTCCTTGTTCTGGGATTTGGGATCGAATGTCCTTTGCTTAACACAGATAAGAGGGAGCAGCCGCTGCTACGCTAGACGAGGACTCAGACGGTTGTTTTTCTCTAAATGTCTCAGCATTCAAGTTTACACTCGCGACTGTCCTGTGCGGCAGGCACAGCCACCTCAGCAGGCGACAAGGGAGAAAAATTCCTTCGACGTGTGTGCTGTGCAGAGACGGTGTCGGAACATTCTGCGGGACCGTCCGTCAGCAGCTGGACCACGGCGCTGGCTGGCAGACGGGTGGGTTGGAAGGCTGTCGAGGAGAATGGCCACACGGTGTCAAAGCCGATCAAAGGCAAGGCCTCCTTTGCCTTCAGCAGAAGAGGGCTGCCTGCAAGGGCGCCAGGGATGCTTTGATGAACAGAAGACTCTAAGAAGTGAGCCGTGGGGGACGATGTCACCTTGATCCACCATTTACTGCCACCGCAGTCAAAAGAGCTAAGCATCTTCACAGGCTTCTCGGCCCACTTTCATTCGAGCACCCAACGAGGGGCCTGGGACAGCGGTGGCGCGCCGTGACGTTGATGTGATCGGTACTTGCTTCCACGAACAGGAGCGGGTGCCTTGGACGAGCCTGGAATGGGAGGGGATTCGGATTCCCCTCCAGCTCTCCACACCCTCGGGAAGGGAAAATAGGGTGTTGCATTAGATTCTTCATACCAGTCACCCCTGAAAGCCCCAAACCAACGCTGCCTCTTGCACCATCCCGGCGTCTCCCTGCTCTGGGACAGACCCCGGAAGCCTTTGGTTTTGCATCCTGTTCACTCGCCAAGGTTTCTTCGGATTTGATCTCAAGAGGACGGCGCAGAACGTAAACATCAGGGAATGGCATTTTGCCGCCTGCTCTCTCCGAGTTGCCGTCTGGCTGCTTTCTGCTTCCCCCTGCGCCTCCTCCACGTTCGCTCTGGTAACATCTGTCTTTTTACCCACCGACGGAGTCTCAGAAGGGTAGGAACCTGTTAGATAAAATATCAGCATTATGAATTCTGATTTAATAAACGCGCATCCGAGAGATGATTCATGGCACGGATGATGGCATTCAATTGCTTTCTCACACCGTTCATGCTTCATTCCATTAAGTGCTTCAGTCAATGCCACCTGATTAATTACCACAGCACTTGTCATCTTTTGTTTGGTAAACACATGCACGGGACCTGTCTGGGCTTGGCCCTGTAGAACTGTATTTTAAATGCAAATAGAAATGTGTAAAAATAGGTACTGTCATAATGTTTTTTTTTGAATTCCAGTAAAATGATATTGGAAATCATTAATTTCTTTGCTTAAAAGAAATGCCCATTGGGTACCTGCAAGTGCCATCTACAGGCTGAGGGTACATGGTGCCTGCCATCAGGGAGCTGATGGTCTACTGGCTGCCAACCCTCTAGGTAAATGCATCATTCCAAGTCCTGACTGTTTGGGGCCTACAAGTTGGGGTCCAGGATCCAATCCACCATCATGAACTGTGCATGCCACTTTACTCTCCTCCAGTCTGGAATCATTCTTCAGGCTCCCAGTCCTTAATGACTTGACATCTAATCTAATAAAAGAGTAATATGCAAATTAACCATCACTCCGAGACACCTAAGCC
>PVJC01034528.1:0-18763 GCA_004026665.1 Murina feae | reverse complement strand
AAGACAGAAATGGAGGAACGCAAATGACTGGATATAGAGTTCAAAACCACGGTTATTAGGTTTTTCAAGAAGTTTCTAGAGACTGCTGATAAATTTAGTGAGACCCTCGAGCATATGAAAAAGAACCAGCTAGAAATTAAGCATACACTGACTGAAATAAAGAATAATATACAGAGATCCAACAGCAGACGAGAGGATCACAAGAATCAAGTCAAAGATATGAAATATGAAGAAGCAAAACCCACCCAGCCAAAAGCCAAAAGAAAAAAAAAATCAAAAAGTATGAAGATAGTGTAAGGAGTCTCTGGGACAACTTCAAGTGTACCAACATCAGAATTATAGGGGTGCCAGAAGAAGAGAGAGAGCAAGATATTGAAAACCTATTTGAAGAAATAATGACAGAAAACTTCCTCTACCTGGTGAAAGAAATAGACTTCCAAGTCCAGGAAGTGCAGAGAACTCCAAACAAAAGGAACCTAAGAAGGACCACACCAAGACACATCATTATTAAAATGCCAAGAACAAAAGACAAGGAGAGAATCTTAAAAGCTGCAAGAGAAAAGCAGTTACTTACCTACAAGGGGGCACCCATACAACTATCAGCTGATTTCTCAACAGAAACTATGCAGGCCAGAAGGGAGTGGCAAGAAATATTCAAAGTGATGAATAGCAAGAACCTACAACCAAAATTACTTTACCCAGCAAGGCTGTCATTCAGAATTGAAGGTCAGATAAAGAGCTTCACAGACCAAAAAAAAGGCTAAAGGAGTCCATCACCACCCAACCAGTATTATATGAAATGCTGAAAGATAACTTTTGAGAAGAGGATGAAGAAAAAGTAAAGATAAAAATTATGAACAACAAATACATATCTATCAACAAGTGAATCTAAAAATCAAGTGAATAAAAAATCTGATGAACAGAATAAACTGGTGAATAGAATAGAATCAGAGGCATAGAAAGGGAGTGGAATGACAATTTTCGGGGGAAAAGGGTGTTGGGGGTGTGGGAAGAGAATGGACAATGATGGTACAACAATGGATGAGGACAGCGAGAGGGTGGGGTGGGAAATGGGATGAGGGGAGCTATGGGGGGAAAAAAGAGGAACAACTGTAATAATCTGAACAATAAAGATAAATTTAAAAAAAGGAAAAAAAAGAAAAATACACTGGATTACTAACACCACCAAGTTAATCTGGGATTAACAATGTATTAGACATTGCAGAAGAAGAGATCAGTAAATCTGAAGACAGAGCTATATAAACTACACAAAATGAGATAGAAAAAAAACAAGTAATAAAAAGTGTTGGAGAGGTTGTGGAGCAAAAGAAAACTCATTTGCTGCTGGTGGGAATGTGAACTACTAGTACAGCCACTATGGAAAACAGTTAGGCCATCCCTCAAAAAAATTAAGAACAGAGCTACCATATGACCCAATAATTTCTCTTTTGGGTATCTACCTGAAAAATTTGAAAGTATTTATTCTCAAAGATATATGTACCCCTATGTGGCCAAGGCATGGAGACAACCAAAGTGTCCTTTGATAGATGACTGGATTAAGATGTGGTACATATGTATGCCCTGACCGGTTTGGCTCAGTGGATACAGTGTTGGCCTGCAGACTGAAGGGTTCCAGGTTCGATTCCAGTCAAGGGCATTGTACCTTGGTTGTGGGAACATCCCCACTGGGGGGTGTGCAGGAGGCAGCTGATGGATGTTTCTCTCTGATCGATGTTTCTGGCTCTCTATCCCTCTCCCTTCCTCTCTGTAAAAAAATCAATAAAATATATATTTTTAAAAAAGATATGATACATATGTACAATGAAATACTACTCAGCCATAAGAAAAGATGCAATACTGCCTGCCATTTTGCAACATGAAAGGAACTTGAGAATACTATGCTAAGCAAAATAAGTCAGTCAGAAAAAACTAAGAACAATATGATTTCACTCATATGTGGGATGTAACAATGAAACTCATAGACACAGATAATCATATGGTGGTTACGAGGGAAGAGGAATGGAGACTAGTAAAAGATAAACAGGGCCAAATACTAGCATATAGTGACGGAAGATGATTTGACTGTGGGTGGTGGCACACAATGCAATATACAAATCATGTATCATAGAAAGGTACACTTGAAACCTATGTTCTTATTAACCAATGCCATCCTAATAAATTTAATTTTATGAAAAGATAAATTGGACTTTATCACAATCAGAAACTTCTGCCCTTTGAGAGATCCTGTTAAGAGAGGTGAAAGATAAGCTATGACCAGGAAAAAAATATTTGTAAATCACATTTCTAATAATGGACCTGTATCTAGAATATACTTTTTAAACCTCTAAAATAAGAAAACAATTCAACTGAAGAATGGGTAAAAGATTCAAACAGACACTTCACTAAAGAAGATATACAGTTGGAAAAAAACCCACAAAAGCATGAAAGAATGCTCAACAGTGTTCATTAGAGAAATGAACATTAAAACCACAATGACTTATGTGGTTGTTAATAGTATATTATTACTACACACCTATAAGAATGCCTAAAACTTAAAAGCCTGTCCGTACCTAGTTTTGGCTAGGATAGAGAGCACCTGTAACTCTCACACACTCTTGACAGAAATATAAAATGCTGCAGCCACTTTGAAAAATCAGTTGAAAATTTCTTAAAAGGCTAAATATATACTTAACATATAACCTGGCCATTTCAGGCCTATTTATTTACCCAAGAGAAATGAGAGTATGTATCCATACAAAGACTTACACAAATGTTCATAGCAGCTTTATTTGTAATAGCCAAGAACCATAAACAACCCAGATGTCCATCAACAGGTGAATGAATAAACAAATTATGGTATATTCATACAATTAGATACTACTCAGTAGTAAAATTGAATAAATTGTTTACCCTGTGTCCTAGCTGGTTTGGCTCAGTAGATAGAGTGTCAGCCTGCAGACTCAAGGGTCCCAGATTCTATTCCAGCCAAGGGCATATACCTTGGTTATGGGCACATCCCAAGTGGGGAGTGTGCAGGAGGAGCTGATCAATGTTTCTCTCTCATTGATATTTCTAACTCTCTATCCCTCTCCCTTCCTCTCTACAAAAAAATCAATAAAATGTTTGTTTTAAATTGTTTATCCTGTGACATAAGTTCCAAAATAACTATGCTGATTGACAAAAGTCAAATAAAAATGTTCATACTATGTGATTTCATTTTATAAACTTGACAAAGCAAATTGATCTTAAGTGACAGAAAGCAATCTGGTATGTTTGGGGATGGTGGGGTGGTGTGGGTGTGGGAGTAAAGGAGACGTGGGGATGGATTACAAAGGAACACTAGGAATCTTTTGGGAGTGATTATCTTAACTGGAATGATGGTTGGATATATGTATACATATATTAAAACTTATCAAATTGTACACTTTAAATATGTGCAGTTTATTATATGTCAATTATACCTCAGAAAATATATTTAAATTAAAAACTGCTGGTATCTGCCTCCCCCTTTTCCCTCTGGTTTTAGAATTCATTTTTATGGAGATATAATTAACATAAAACATTGTATGAGTTTAAGAATATAATATACTGATTTTATAATTTATATATCACTAGAGGCCCAGTGCACAAATTCGTGCACCAGTGGGGTCCATCGACCTGGCCTGCGAGATTGGGCCGAAATCGGCTCTCTGACATCCCCCGAGGGGCCCCAGATTGCGAAAGGGTGCAGGCCAGGCTGAGGGACCCCACCAGTGCACGATCAGGGTCGGGGAGAGACGCAGGAGATTGGCCAGCTGGGAGGGACTGCGGGAGGGCTCCAGGACGTGTCTGGCCCTTCTCACTCAGTCCCAGCAGCAAGCTAACTTACTGGTTGGAGCGTCTCCCCCCGGTGGTCAGTGCACATCATAGCAAGTGGTTGAGCTGCCTTAGCATATCGTTAGCAATTACACTTTGACTGAACGGCTGACCTAACACTTAGCATATTAGACTTTTATTATATAGGACAATATGATTATCATCATAGCGTTAGCTAATACCTCTGCCTCATCACATAATTTTTTTTCATGGTGAGAACAATTATTATCTAGTCTCTGAACAGCTTTGAAATTTATAACACAGTATTGTTGATTATAATCACTGTGCTGTGCATTAGATCTTCAGGAGTATGGTTGTAAGCTTGTACCCTTAGACAACATCTCTCCTGCACTCTTACAACCACATCACATTCTCAAAGGTTTTCCATATTAACCATACAATTTATTAATTTTTCTCATGAATCAGTTTAGGATTCATTAATAAGTGAGTTGTTTTGTTTTTTTTTAGAATTCTGATTTTATTCCTGAAGTTTTAACAATTCACTCAATAACAAATATTGGTATTATTTAAAAACAGAATTCATAGTTAATATATATGAGGCAAAATACTAAGGCTTTGCCATTACAACTATGTTAAGTAGAAATGCAGATATTTAGAATCAAAACAATATACCGTTTAAGATGTCTGAAGCCTAAATCAGCTGATGAAAAAGAGTAAATCATCTGGAAGGTGAAAGATTTTCTATGATCCTGAAAATTAGGCAGAGTGGAATTATGGGGGTATAAAAGCAAAGAGGGGAAAATTAATGCTGCTTCCTTTCTAAATAGCATACTCTGTCATTACTCAAAAAATATAATGCTATACTTGAAAATGTCACAGTATCAAAATGTGGGGAAAAAGAATTACTAATGCCTTACTTTGCACATTGTTTTAAAATGTTGATGGTTGGCTGAGCTGAGAGTACTAAATCTGTGTGTGTGTGTGTGTGTGTGTGTGTGTATATATATATCCCCAAATGAAATGATAACAGTTATTACTGGTAGTTATGCTTTAAAACTTTCAGATTCCAAATTGAACATAAATCTACCAGAATTCTCAGATATTAAAGTATTTATTCAGCATCTTCAAAATGAACAAAATCACCACTATCCCCAAAGTATAAAAAGAAAACTAACAAGTTTAAGAAAAAAGCACAGCATTTTAATGAAAAAATTACATTATAACAAGGACACTATACATTAAGTTACTCTCTATATATATATATATATACACACACACACACAAATATATACACATATATATACACACTTTTAAAACTTTTTTTAAAAATCCTGATACAAATTAAATTACATCTTTCTCATACTCACATGATTAAATATGTACTTTGACAACATAAAGATGAAATACAAGCTGATGAACCTCACAATTAGAAATTTTAATACAAGACCAGACCCCCAATATCTGACTTCCATCACTTTCGTAACTTTTAGAAAATATTTACCTGGTATAAGCATACACATTTTTTCTTTTAAGTATGTTAACTGCTTACATAAAAAATCAGTATTTAGGAAAATGCCCGCCATAGCTGTGTTTATAATTCATTGTAGTATATATAAAGTTCACTTGGAGACTTGGAACATAAAAACTACAATGAAGAAACAAGCTCATCTGTAATTATAAATTTCTAAGCGCTTATTCTGAATGTCCAACTTACTACTACGGATATTGGACCTTTTGATACATGACACAAAAGAGCATTTGTCCAACTTTGCTGTAGAGCTGTTAGGAGAATGCCAAATAAACATACTGAAAATTTTATGCACTTGTATTCAACACCCTGCACATTTAAATGATAATTGAATATTTAAAATATGTAAACATACTTTTTAAAAAGTGATACGAAGCACCCTTAAAATATAATACTGATATATTGTGACTGAATATGCATTTAGAGGACAAATGAACTTTTTAAAACTAATTTAAAAACCATTTTTAAAGAGCTACTTATTGAAATACTTACATGAAAATATTGATAGTTCCAGTTTCTACCTAAAAACCAAAAGAGTATATAATTAGGAATTTAAACTTCCTTCATCCACTTTTCTTTTCTTTTGTTTTTTGTTTGTGAGGAAGAGGCAGGTAACTTTCTATCCTCATAATAAAAGAGAAAAAACAAACAAATAGTATCAGCAAGACGTCCACAGTCCGGCCAGCATGGCTCAGTAGTTGAACGTCGGTGGACCTATGAGGCAGGAGATCACAGTTCCATTCTGGGTCAGGGCACATGCCTGGGTTGCAGGCTTGATCCCCAGTGGGGGCATGCAGGAGGCAGCCGATCATTGATTTTTTCTCATCATTGATGTTTCAATCTCTCTCTCTCTTTCTCCCTTCCTCTCTGAAATCAATAAAAACATTTTTTTAAAAAGAAAAAAAGAAGAGACATTCACAGAGAATGAAGTGAGAAATATTTCTAAACTATGTTTTGTTCTTGATTAAGTCTGAATCCTTGGACATCTCTCATTCTCATCCATAACTGACTAGAGTTTGTATCTTAACAAGCATTTCTCCTTAGCAACTCAACATCAAAAAATAAAGGAATGTTTACAAAGAAATACAGTTCAATTGGTAAAATATTTAATAATAAATTATTATCATTAATGAAAGGTGAAGATTATATAAAATATTGCAAAAACATTCCATAAAAAGTAGAAATAACAAATGAAAAGAACATTACCTACAATGGAACACTAAACTATAAATTAATTTGGACTTATTCCCTTAGTACACACAGACTAAGAGATATCTGGGTTTGTGGTAACTAACAGTTGTGTTTAACTTAGCATAACGTAACAGATTTGGCAGACTAACTATAAATGCTGGTATCAAATATTTTCATTTATTAGGAAAATAATAAGCAAATCTTATTAAAAATCATATATGTAATTGAATATTGATTTTATATTAAATAGGGGTTTAACTAATAAATTTTATATTAAATAGGATACAAATCTAAAGAGCAAGGAATTTTAAAATTCCACCCACTTCGAATATAACAGTGCTTTATACTTATACATGTTGTGAACCTGAAACTATTAAAGTGAATTAAGAATGGGAGATTGGACTTAGAAAAGGAAAGAAAACTCATATTCATGTAAAATATTATGGTTAAATTCCATATTATATTGCACATGCTTTAAGTGTTAAACATTAAAATCCATTTGAAAATCTTATTACTTTTAAATATATCCATAGATGTCTCTGAAGGAAAAAAATCTTTAAGTTGATTTCTTGATAGTTATAATTGACCTTCCAGAAAACAGAAGCTTATATTGAATATTTGAAGTAAATATACTTACTCAACAAGCAAATATATATAACACTTCAGTTGTTTTAGTTTTAATATAAACTAAATTTTAAACTATAAATATTTACCTTTAAGTAGTATAAATTCTAATACCATCAATTCAGTAAAAACTTTGGCATAAAAAAATAAATACAACTCAAATTCTTTCCTAACCAGAGCTGAATATTCAATATAAAATAGGAAGGAATTCTCTGCCAATATAAAAAAAAAACTTCCCCAAATTATCTGTAAATACCTTGGAATTCTATTATTCTTTCAGAATTCTTTCCATTTCTACATTTTTCTACCCATAGGTAGAGTTGTATTATAATACTGCATAAATCCATGTAATATACATTAATTTCTGTTGCTTATCTGATTAATTCAAGTTAAAAATTCTCAGTACTTACCGAGATCCTAAAAATTTCTACTAGATTACCATTAGTGTGCTATTGGTTTGTAGTTACAAGTATAAAAATCAGAATGAAAGACACTAAAATGCAACTATACACAGTTTCCACAGATGTGAGTGCTGTGCTTCGAGTTATGAAGTAAAATCTATTGTTTATTTTTCCAAATGAGAGACTACAAATCTTCTCTCACCTATCTGCCAATTTAAAACATTTCTTCACAACTTTAAAGAGGGAATAAGTTCTTTTAGAAAATTTAAAAAGCATCACACACGCTTACTTGTGTGCACACACACACAGTTTCTAGTTCTTTTTCATTTTTTAAGAGCCAAAATTAGGTATTTCCAGGGAATAAGTTAGATAACTATTTGTGTTCAGACTATATTACCATGGATAAGTTCAGATAGCCTTTTGAAATACTGTCCTTATCAGATACCCAAAAAGCATAAGAATTATACAAAACAAGAAGTGTAAAATATCTCTTAAAGTAAAAATATGAAATTGGCAACAAATATCAGTTTTAAATAAAAGCTACTCATCAAACCAGTCTTCAGTCCACTTATCACATTGCTGAGGATTGACAATATTCACCTTCTTTTCTATGACATCAGAAGTCACCAGAGTTGTACAGTTCTGAAAAGCTTCAACAATTTATGTAGCAGATAATTTCTTATAGTCCAAAATTTTGTTTTGCTTCCATAGACAATGCTGGTTCTTTGGGTTCCTGTTTAACTTGGTTCACAGAAATGGTACCTTCTGGATTTTCTTCAACTTTAAAAACGAAAACAAAAGAAAAACCTTAAAGGTTAATATAATTTATAACACAGGGATCTTTAGAATTATATAAATTAGAAGCAAAGCATAAAACAATAGTTTGGGAAAAAGAACTAGGTAACTGAGAAAAGCAGTTGGTCTATTGGAGAATTTAGTGCTTCTGACATCTTAATAGCCCATGAAACATTTCTTCAGTATGCTTCAAGTAATGAAAAAAGAAAGATACAAGAAATCTATTAAGTTATTCTCCTCTAAAGATTACTCAGTGGCTAGAGTGTCAGTCTGCAAACTGAAGTGTCCCAGGTTCAATTTCAGTCAAGGGCACCCAGGTTGCGGACTGATCCCCAGTAGATCAATGGAAAAATATCCTAGAGTGAGGACTAACCCCCCCACACAAAAAAGTAATATTTCAAATACATTTAAAAGACAGTAATTACTTTCTGGAAGAAACTACTTCACATTTTTCCTTACCCAGAAGAATGATGATTAAAAATGTAGGGAAAATATATGTTCTAAGGATAATTTCTATGAAAAATTTGCTCTTCAAAGCAAACTGCAAATCTTTTCCCACTAAACTGCCCAATCCAGAACAATTAGTGAAAAAGGAAGTGACATAGGTGAAGTAAGAGTGAACAGTTTATTACTATGTTGACTGGGCTCATTACAAAGTGAAGGTAACAAAGTCATGTATTATACCCAAGTCCCCTTTCAAATTCCACAGAATTCAACATTTAAATCTGTAACTCAAAATTTTCCTTTAAATATTTATATCTGCCCACTTCATTCCATTTTCGTTATGTGCATATTAATTTTTCTATAATAACTTTTCAATGAATAGTTTTCGCTTTAAAGTTTGATTATTCATGAATTCTAAAATGATCTTGCTGATCTAACATCACCACAGATTTTGCATGTAAAGATAGGTAATTAATGAATAATTACAGAAGAGAAAAAAATTAAGTTTATGTTATTAAAACATATGCTCATAAAATGTTTTCCCTTTTTCTCATAGCTTTACTTTATTTCTTTATATATTATAAATCCACTGAGTAGAAATGATAGGTTTTTTTTCTGTAGTATAATGACAATAGCTCATAAAGTGTTTAAAAAAAATCTTAAGATGATTTTAACTTACTAAGAGGTGGGTGGCTGTCTATAATTTGTATTGGAATGGTTTGTACATTTCCCAACAGAAACCGATGAACACTTCCTTGCAGATTTTCTGTATCCTCAGTATCTCCAACATCCACCAGCTGATCCAGTGCAGCCACATTTTGATCTGGTTCTGGAAGGTTACCCATGGTAGAGGCAATACTATTGTTTGGGGTAAGGCATGTATCTGTTTGAAGGTCTTGACTTTGACCACACTGTTGAGAATTATTATTTATTACAGTACTTCGTACTGAATCCAGAAATCTTGAAGGACTAGAGGAGAGGTGGTCATTTACTGATATCAGAGCCGGTGATCCATCAGGAGAAGTGAATCTTGGTTGCAACTGTAAACCCTTTTAAATAAAAAAGAGTTACATCAAAATGTTTGAATTTACTATATAAAAGTTCTCAAGAATAGGCTATATTATTCTTTTGACACAAAATTGAAATACAATAGAAGAGTACAGTTGTAAACAAATATTAAGTGAGGACAGAAATAAGAACCAAAAGAAAAGTAGGAAAACTAAATTTTGCATGCATAGTCCACTCAAACTTTTTCAAAACGTATTGTTTAAATTATCATTTTTAATCAAGATACAAAAAGTCAGGAAATTAACAATGAAAACATCTTTGATCATTATTATAATTCTATAACAAATCTGTAAAAACCCTAAGGAGGAGGAGGAGGAGGAGGAAGAAAGAAGAAAAAAGTCTCAAATTTGGCTATTTTACTGAATTCCTACCTGTAGTTGTGTGAATATTTTTGGCTGAAATGAAGAATGTGAGGAGGAGAGCAAATGGGCTGATTCTGGAGACAAAGAACCCCTTGTCTGATTTGTTTCCACTTTGGTGGTAGACGATTCTTCCGGTGAATTTCCTAAATTATATAAAAAACAAACTATTAAAACAAAAAAATGTATAGCTTCTAGGATACTAGACTTAATTACAACCTTAACTATCAGGAAATAAAGTCAAAGGTTTGAAAGGACTTTAAGAAGTTATCTAGTCCACTATATCCAGAACTTGTAGATTATCAGAATCACTAAGGGAACTTTAAAAATATATAAATTCCTAGTTTCAACCTCTATTAAATTTAATTCAGTATATGTAGGATGGAAAAGGAAATAATTTTTTTTTTCCTTAAAAGAGTCTACATCTGTAACTCTAATCAAGACCATTTTCCATGCCATGATTCTGGATCACAGCTAAACTTCTCTAAATCTGAGAAAACCACTGAACCTCTCCATTACACAGACCAAACTTAATTCATCTTTGGTAGCCCTAGGACAATGTCTGGTATAAAGTAGGGCCTCAATAATAACAGTATTAAATTTCTTTCAATAATTCATTAAGGAACAAATGTTTTCTCAATATTTCAATTTGTAAATAAAACTAAATTGTCCTTAGGAAATTTGATTCCTTCTCATGTAATTCTTATGTTAACCCAAGTATATTCATCTTTTTAAATCAATCAAAAACCAATTACCCACAGCCATTTATTGCTTTCATAAATGGCACTGGTGTCAGACAAGAATGGCTTTTTTCTGTAACCTTCTACATGCTATTTAACCCAGTTTCTAAATTTCAGTTTCCTCATCTGTAAAATGAGGATAATAAGGGAATCTTCCTCAAAGGACTACTGAGAGGATTAAACAAGACTCACATTTCTTGCCTTCTTCATTTCTAATTGTCCTTTTACTTTATTCTGCTACAACTACTATGGTCATAACCTGGAGTATTCTACATCTAAAATCTCTAATCCAAACATCCCATTCTCTGATCCCAACTTCTTATCCTCTCAGGTATTTGTGCTCAGGTACTCCATTACAAATTGTTCTTCAACCTCATGTGAACCTCTAGTCAAGTGATGCCTCAGTTTTCTTCATATCTATCAACCTCTTCCTTAATAAAATTATCTCCCCATCCAGCTTAGCGTGCTGGGTTTATAATTTTAGTAACACTCTAGGAAATATCCTGAACTCCCTTGGGTCATACCCACATAGTAAAATCCTAACTCTGGATGAAAATGGCTTCCACTGCCTATGCATGTGAAGCCAAATGCCGCTGAAGAAGAAATTCACTGCTACTACCAAAACCAATTCATGATCACCAACCTCAACATGACGGTCACCTACATCTGACAACCTTAAAATGTTTCTCTTTCTCTGTATTAGGAATGATATCTAATCTCCATTGTCTTGGCACCCTTCCTGAGATCCTCTCTCATTTTTAGCAATCTTACTTCAAAGAGAAAAGAAAAGCTATCAGATAGAAATTTCTTCAACTTCCCATCACCAAAGCTATCAAATACCTTCATCTTCATCTATTTCTTCAGATCTCTCCTGTCTTAAAATGCCTTCTCTCAACCCCATAAACCTTTCATAGCAAACTTCTTGAAAAAGTAGGCCACATGGTCTCTATTTCTTCATCTCCCATTTATTTTTCATCCACCCCATACGGCTTCCACCCAATCCACTCTGCTGAAAGGGCTCTGATATGAAAGCTCTCCAAACCTGGTCTTATGATCTTTTTCAGTCTCCCCTGTGGCCACCAATACCAATACTTATGCCAGTGTTACTGAGCTCTGTAAATGTCTCTATTTGTCAGTTGCTCATGGAAGAAACTCAGGAATCATTCTAGATTATTCCCATTCTTTTACCTTCTGCACCTATTCAATTGATAACCAAGGTCTTTAGTTCTACTTTTAAAATAACTCTTAAATCTGTCCACCTCCAATATGAATGCCACCACTGTTAAACCACCATCATCTTTCAAAGACACAGCTGAAAGAGCCTCCTAGACCTGTTTTGTTTATTCAGTTTTATCTCCAAGTATTATCTATGCTGAAAACCACACTAATTCTCCTTGAATATGACAAGCTGTTTCTTGCTTAGCCTTCTAACAAGCTATTCCTTTGATTGTCAAAGTCTTATTTATTCTTCAATTCTTAGTCTAAAAGTCATTTTCTCAAGTGTCACTTCCCTACTCCCTGGACTGTTATATGTTTCTATCTCTACTGCCACAAAATTTTGCAAAATTCTCTCATGGCGCTTTCCCTAATAGTGATTAATTAGCACATATTGCTTAGTATCTTTTTCTCTTGCTAAACTTTCAATTCAAGAAAGAAATTTACTAGGCCCGCCATTTATCACCTTGAGTGAAATATGCACAGAACAAATGAATAATGCTAAAGAATTTGAAAGTTATCTGTAGTCAGTGACTCAAAGGTTAATATGCCCAAGAATAAATACTTGTGAGAGAACCAAGATGGCAGCATAGATAAACACCAGTATTTGCTCCCTTTCACAACCACATCAAACTACAACTAAAAGACAAAACAAATATCATCTAGAACTGTGGGAAAGCTAGCTGAGTGGAAGTTCTATAACTAGAAGGAAAGAAAAAAGCGCATTGAGACTGATAGGAGGGGCAGAAGTACGAAGGCACCCTCGAAATGGGCTGGCAAGTGGGTGCACTGTTGTTGTTTTACAATCGGGAGGGAGATACAAACTCCCAATTACTCTGAACCCCAGTTTCAGGCGAGACTCTGGGGACCCAGACTCGTACAGGGAGAAACCAGATTGTTTAGTATCAGGAGAGGAACACGAGGGCGGCTTTCTCTCAGAAGTGCTCACAGGGATCATTGCTCCTGCGTGGGGATGTGGGACGTGGAGACACAGAGATGCAGGAATGCAGGAACCTCCCTGGTGCAGGGCTGACTGGCAGCCATTGCTATTTGCTCAGCCCTGGTGATTCCCTGAAACCCCGCCCCACCCAATTTACAATCTCACCTAAGCTGTGAGCAGAGGCTTTTGCATATGAATGGCCTGGCCATTCGCAGCATAACCTAACAAACTGCAGCTCAGTCAGAGAGCTCCAAAGCTTCCAAAAGAAGGCCCAAGGCTCGGCAGCAGCAGTCAGCCTTGATTCATAGCTGGGCCTCATCTGGGCACTTCCAAACTCCAAACAAAGAAGAGGAATCTGCAGATCTCTCTGTAGCTCCTGCTGGATGGCCTCAGGCAGTGGCTGACTTTGCACCTCCTTGGAGATCCAAAAACCAGTGTACTCAGTGACCACCAAAGCCCCATTGAAGCAAGTCCTGCCACATAAGGGTGACTCCAGCATAGCAGTTCTTCCATTATAGACACAACTGTTCCTCACAGCCAAATGGCCTGGAGGACAATTCCTCCCAGTGATACCAACAGCAATCAAGGCTTAACTACAGCAAGACTGTGCACACAGCTCACAAAGGGGTATACCAAGAGTGTCCACCTCAGGTGATTGGAGAGGCTGAGGCACTGGGCCCTGTAGGACATCTACCACACAAGGCCACTCTATGAACACAGGGAAGTAGCCAAAATGTGGAGACAAAGAAACATGTCACAAATGAAAGGAGTGGAGGAAAGCAAACTACTGGATATAGAGTTTAAAACCATGGTTATAAGGTTATTCAAGAATCTTCTAGAAACCTCTGAGAAACGTAGACCCTCAAGGATATGAAAAAGGACCAAGCAGAAATTAAGCATACACTGACTGAAATAAAGAATTATATACAGAGATCCAACAGTAGACTAGAGTATCTCAGGAATGAAGTCAAGGATCTGAATACAAAGAAGCAAAACCCACCGAGCCGGAAAAGCCAAAAAGAAAAAAGAATCCAAAAATAGAAAGATAGTATAAGAAGACTAGAGGACAACTTTAAGCATACCAACATCTGAATTATGGGAGTGCCAGAAGAAGGGAGAGCAAGAAATTGAAAATCTATTTGAAGAAATGACAGAAAACTTTCCCTACCTGGTGAAAGAAATAGACTTACAAGTCCAGGAAGCACAGAGAATCCCAAACAAAAGGAATTCAAAGAAGATCATACCAAGACACATCATAATTAAAATGCCAAGGGCAAAAGACAAAGAGAGAATCTTAAAAGCAGCAAGAGAAAAACAGTTAGTAACCTAAAAGGGAGTATACCTATATAGCTATCAGCTGATTTCTCAGCAGAAACTATGCAGGCCAGAAGGGAGTGGCAAGAAATATTCAAAGTGATGAATAGCAAGAATCTACAACCAAGATTATTCTACCCAGCAAAGCTATCATTTGGAATTGAAGGTCGGATAGAGCTTCACAGATAAGAAAAAACTAAAGGAGTTCATCACCACCAAAATGCTTAAGGGATTCTTTAAGAAGAGGAAGAAGAAGAAAAAGTTAAAAATTATAAACAACAAAGTGACAACAAATACATATCTATCAACAAGTGAATCTAAAAATCAAGTGAATAAAAAATCTGATGGAACAGAATAAACTAGTGAATATAATAGAATCAGGAGCATAGAAAGGGAGTGGATTAACAATTCTTGGGGGGAAGCGGGTGTGGGGGGGTGCAGGAAGAGACTGGAAAAAAATCATACACCTATGCCCTGACTGGACTGGCATAGTGGATAGAGCATTGGCCTGCGGACTCAAGGGTCCCAGGTTCAAGTCCGGCCAGGAGCATGTGCCTTGGTTGTGGGCACATCCCTAGTGGGGAGTGTGCAGGAGGCAGCTGATCAATGTTTCTCTCTCATTGATGTTTCTAGCTCTCTATCCCTCTCCCTTCCTCTCTGTAAAAAATCAATAAAATATATATTTTTTAAAAAGCATACACCTATGGACGAGGACAGTGGAGGAGTGGGGGTAAGGGCAGAAGGTGGGGTGAGAACCAGGTGGAGGGTAGTTATGGGGGGAAAACAGAGGAACAACTGTAATAATCTGAATAAAGATTTTAAAAAAGAAATAATTATATATAGTTATTCATAAAATTATACTAAAACATTTTTTAGGTGTTAACTTTTTAGCAGGCATCATGCTATGAACTAGTATATTAATTTGAATAAAATACAATCCTTGCACCCCTGAGGAGCTCAAATCATAATGAAGGATACAGATGTGTAAACAAAAGGATACCATGTTAAATGAAGAGATAAATACAAAAGAGTAAACAGCTAACTTTATATAGGGGGTGAAGTTAAGAAAGTACTTACAGCTGAAGAGATTATTATTTTAGTGAGTGGAGTTTGCTATGCAGAAGAAGAGAAAAGACATTTCCAAAAGAGAGAACAAAAGGGTTGAAATAAGTTTGGGCTATTGAGAGAACACAGGAGTTTATAGGAGAAAAAGCAAAAGGGGTAATAGTTGCCTGATCAGAGTATCTTAGGGTTATTAGTACCTAACTTCACAGTAAACTGAGATAGCAATCAGACTCAAATTTCAATCATAAAGAAGCATTGGAGCTGATTATAAGAGGGAATTTAAATAGCTGGAATTGTTTTTATAAGTCCTAACATAGTTACTCTTTTCTCTTTGGGCCACGATTTCCTTATCCATTAAATTTGATTAGATGAGATACTCTCTTAAATGTCTTCCAGTTTTAACATTGTTTGATTTTATATTTTAAAGGTATTAAGATAACCTACCTTCTGCAAATGTAACTGTCACAGTCTCTTTGAGAATATTCCCACTGTCTGTAGTCCACTGAAGCTAAAAAGGGAACATTCACTTCAGTAGAATATTTAAAAATAATCTAAAATAGCAACATAACTGTCATATTTCATCATAGTATAATTATGTTTTATTCTGTAAGTATTCTCTTCACTTGTTTATATTCTCAAAGCACAAGTATACTTCACTAACTAAATGCATTAGCTTCCCAAATTCAGATAGCAAGACTTTGGTTAGCAAGTATAGGTGGCAAAGACCATTGCTAACCAACTCTGTTTTCATTCCTGAATTTGGGATAGAGAATAATTAAGAGTTTTGAATAGCAAAGACTAGTAGCTCTAGCTTAAAAAAAAAAAATCTAAATCTATTAATCTATTCAGTTACCGAATTTGGATAGTAAAAATGTGGAAAACAAAGAATACTGTTGCTGATATTTTAATGCCATAATCACTACCTTCATTACAATGACTAGCTTCTGGGTAATTAATTTCTTCAGAGTAGGAAAAATTTTCATAGAAATTACCAATATTCAGAAGGAATCTATCACAGTATGAAGTAACATTAATATCCATAGGTAGAATATAGAACATTATCACTTTCTTTATTCAAGTATGAACTATTCTATTTAAATTCACCCACCTACTTAAAGAGAAGGAAATATACATAGCATGTAATCAATAACTGTTTGTTGAATGAATAAGATATACTTTTTAAAGAGATAAACTATGCTGCTTTTTAAATAAAGATTACTATTATAGTCAGAGTTGGAAATTCACTGGCTTTTTCTTCTTGTGAGAGCAATAAACAGATGTAGCTAAATCATCAAATTCACTGGCTTTTTCTTCTTGTGAGAGCAATAAACAGATGTAGCTAAATCATCATTTAAGAGTTCATAGTAACCTGGCTGGTTTGGCTCAGTGGCTCAAGGGTCCCAGGTTCGATTCCAGTCAAGGGCATGTACCTTGGTTGCAGGCACATCCCCAGTAGGGGGTGTGCAGGAGGCAGCTGATCGATGTTTCTCTCTCATCGATGTTTCTAACTCTCTATCCCTCTCCCTTCCTCTCTGTAAAAAAATCAATAAAATATATTTTTAAAAAAAGTTCACAGTAATTACATTTTAAGAAAAATACCTTTATTTTTTCTTATATCATAGTTACTTACATGGCCTCATTGTAATCATCTCTATTAGTCCAAATAGTAATGGAAGCTGAGAAAGAATACGTCATAAAACAAGGAATTACAGTTGTAATCATACCGTTGCTGGAATAATCTCTGAGTTAGATACATTATCTCCATTTCTCAAGGATTTCTGTACTTCATGGATGTGATTTTTTATATCATTTACAGTTGGAAAAAAGGATAAATTATGTCTTTCAGGTACCTCATCAGATTTGAACAGTTCTCTTTCCACAAATTTTCTGTAGATAATATAAAATAGAATAAAACATAAACAATCTAGCGATTTACTTTAGATCACATGAGAGAAGGTTCTCTTTTTAGCATAAACTAGTATAAAGCATGGTTTATAGCTTTGTAAGTATTTTAACTTTTTCCACTTTCATTTCCTACCTTAAATCATAGAATTCTTGCGATTAAAGAAATGTAATATTTACATTGGTTAAACAACTATATATCTTAGAGTGAGCTTTACATTTTTATGAATTAAAGGAATCACTATTCTCAACTTAAGGATGTTTTTGAATGCTTAAACATCCTAGGTCAGGCACTGCACTGAACACTTCATATCAAGTATCTACTCAAACCCTTAATATAATCCTTTGCATTCCCATTTTATGGATAAGGAAACTGATAGGTTGCAGAAAGTAAGTATTCTGCCCCAAAGTGTACACTTACCTAGTAAGTAAGAAAGCTTGGGCTCTCCCTCAGATTATTTGTATAAATATCATGTTATGTTGCTTCTAAAAAGCATCAATTAATATCATATAAAATATGATCTGCTTGCATTTTACAAGTGGACAAAACAGAAGATAGAAATAGAAGGCAGTATTGCCATATAATTATATAAAAATAGATACATAGAAGAAATGAATATATAAAATTTTGTGCATTCCATTAGGTAGACCATATTGCAGAGCTGTATTATACCTCTGTTTTTAAAATTCAGGTTTAGTAAATAGTGGATGGCTTTACCAAGTTCTGGTTCTAGTCTAACAATGCCTCAATGAAAATAAATATAAAATGCCTAAGAAATCTGCTAAATAATAAAGTAATGTATTAATTAAGCAATAATCCTAGAAAATACTCATTTGGTTATTCAGATCAGACTACACAACGAGTACCAACAGGTCAATAAGTATAAGAAATCATGGCAAAGAGTACAGGCTGTAGATTCAGACCTAAGTTGTAGTTCTGCCTCTATCTCTTAAGCTAGTTATTTAACCATGTTCTCATCTGCAGAATGAGGAAAAATATACCAATTTTATAGTAGTAAGAATAAACAAGTTCATGCATGTAATGAACACAGCATGACACCTGGCACACACATGATAAGTGTCACATGACAATAATAGTTGCTAGTAATTATTATATCCTGAGTATCAATAAAATTAGACCAGAGTACTACATATAAAATATCATTACACAAAGAACTATCCATAGTCTTCTGTTGAAATAAAATATATTATATTTCAAATAGCTTAAAATAATACCTTGATCTAGAGGTTTGAAAATCTTTGGTTCTATACTTAAATGTTACACTCAAAACCATAAAAATCCTACAAGAAAGCATAGGCAATAAAATCTAGTACCTTTCTTATAGCAGTACTAGGGGCCC
>PVJC01034527.1:0-18768 GCA_004026665.1 Murina feae | reverse complement strand
CCCCCCCCCCCCCCGAGGTGTCCCAGACTGCAAGAGGGCACAGGCCGGGCTGAGGGACCCCCACCCCCCGAGTGCACAAATTTTTGTGCACTGGGCCCCTAGTTATGTATAATTTATATATGTTAAATGGATTTTTTACTGATTGATGGTTGATTATAGAATTGTTCCTCTTAATTTGATTTATAGGCACCTTTATAGCATAACGAAGGGTTTTCTGAACTTGCTGAATTCCATTAGATCAAACTGTGAACTTATAATCTCCAAATGGTTTTGAACTCTAACATGGGAGTTTCTTAGGGTTAACTGACCACAAATGCCTAAGATGCTTATATAAGTTTATATTTTCAGCTCTGTTTCTTAGTGAGTCTGTGTAGC
Source organism: Murina feae (assembly GCA_004026665.1). NCBI lineage: Eukaryota > Metazoa > Chordata > Mammalia > Chiroptera > Vespertilionidae > Murina > Murina feae. The sequence goes on along the minus strand of PVJC01034527.1, from coordinate 18,393 downwards.
AGCCCTGGATGTCCAAAGACTGCATTTTTAACAAGCAGTTATTCTGATGACCAGGCACTTAAGAAATACAGGAGTGTCATTTGTAGTTGAGTAAACACCTAACTAAATGTGATGCTTAGGACAGTTTATATTGTTATGTGGGTCTATTATATGTACTGTAAAATCTATTAAAACCGGTTTGCTCTTTCTTTGGGCCTATAGCTCACCTCTCTTACAATTATGTGTGGCTGAGGGTCCAACTTCTCTCAATAGAAATGTGAACAGAACTGGTGTATAAGCAGCTTGTGGACCTGGCCCAACCATTACTCCTTGCCTTCACTCCTTCATATCCTTTCATCTCTCACTGTCACTACCAAGTCCTAGGCAATAGCAGAGTCACAAGATGGAAAGATGTCTGTCCATGAATGACCACATGGAACAAATCATCTCACCAATGTGAACACTTGCTCAGCTCTGTGATCTGAGCAAGAAATAGAATTCTAATAGTTTAAGTCACTATATATTAGAGACTATTTGTTACAGCATCCTATCCTATCTTATGTGCTGCCCTCATTAAAAAAAAACACTTAAAAAGTGTTAGCTTAGCCATTCAATGGCAGGTGAACAAACACAGAACAGAACAGACTGGAAAGATAAAGATCTATGTTCTTCTGTGGCAAAATATTTTACAAGGCTGTGTCTGTGAAACATGGAAGAGAAACCTAGTTCCTACAAAGCCTATAGCACTCAAAGGAAAGGTTGGGAAGTGCCAGAATTCTTATTGTGTTTAGCAAGGTGTTACAAGGAAGAAAAGAGCAGAATTTGTTGTTTTTAAAGCAGAGATAAATAGAACACATATTAATGGCCTTATAAAATTGGAAAATTGATTATTTTAAAAAGATATTTATTTATTGTCCTGACTGGTTAGGGCATCATCTTGAGTATCAGAAGGTTGAGGGTTTGAGTCATGGTCAAGGGCACGTGCCTGGGTTGCGGGTTTCCTCCCCACTCCCCTCCTCACAACCTTGGCATATTGGGACAACACTTTGACCAACTGAGCTACCTGACTGGCCAGGGCAAATTGATTATTTTTGGATTCCACAAATAGAAGATACAATTAAAAAAGGGTTTGAGGGGAAAAAAAAGATTTGAGCAACAATATTTATTTCTCCATTTAAATAAGAGAATCATCTCTGTGTCATAGATAAGACCCAGCAAGTATTGCCCTTCTATCTAAGCCTACTGCTTCCTATGGCCTCCAGGTAGCCAAGGTTAATTTGAGAGCAAAAGGTATTGGTTAGAGGAAGCAGACAAATAAAGCATGTTTAAGAAATCATGTCTAGGAAAGACACTGCAGTCTTAGATGTGGTTGCTGACACATGGAACTTACCAGAAGCCCAGTAAATTTTGGAGAGTTGTATTTCCAAAGAATGTCAAGTTTGGATTAACATGCTATGACTACAAAAGACACCATTTGAGCCTCCAAACTGCACAAGTAAGAAACAGGCTCTGAAGTTGTGCACTCCCCAAGGAAAACACGCTCTAAGGTCCAATTCAGATGTGAGTTCTATAGGGTAATGGATGAGGAAGAAAACCCCCCTGAAGAGCCTCACCAGAGAAAGTCAAGAATAATGGATGAAGGAATTCCTCTCAGAGAACAGCATTAGGATCAATTGCCCCCCACTTCCAGGGCAGGGTCTTCCCTGTGTTTGCCTTCGGGGGTCTGTTATTGCTATGTATCAACAATTCTTCCCTTTTCTGAAAGGGGGTTGAAATATTTTGGTTATCCCATCTGCATCTGCCATTTGTCCAGGGGGTGATTGTGTATATAGCACAGATAATTTGTCTTCCATTGGACCACAGGAGCCACATCTCCATCAAATGGAAAGGACAGTGCCACCTGCAGATGCTGGACTTTGACTTGCTTCAGTGACAGAATGAGACGTTGGGTGGTTCCTCTTAGGAAAAGAGTGAGCTTGTTTTGCATGTGGAAAAAAGTGTGCAAGGATATTTGGCGACTGGAGAGTCTGATGCAGGCAGAGATGGCTAGTTTCCACCAAAATCCATTCTTCCCTCTCCCTCTTTTGGCCACGTAGGTGGGCTTCATTTCCCAGCCTCACTTAGAGTAAGGTGTGGCTTTGTCACTAAGTTATCCCCCCCGGAGTGCTACTAGAAATGATGTCTGTCACTTCCAGACCTGGCCCATAAAACTTTCTATTCAAGCTTCTCCATGTTCATTCTCATTAGGCTGCTTGGATGCAGATGACTGGAGATCCTAGTGGGCAGGGTCACAAGATGCAAGTAGCCCAAGTCCCTGGATGACCACAAGGAAGAAAGCGGCCCCACTGACTTGAATGCCCGCCTAAGACCATAACATTAGCAAGGGATACCCTTAACTGTGGTGTTAATCCCTCACATGTTTGGATCTGTTGGTGATAGCAGGCTAGCTGACATTGGCTTTTTGATTCGTGTTATTAGCTTAAACCGATAGACTGCTTACTTGTTTACTGTTTCATGGCCTTCACTTCTTCCATTATAAGGTATCTGACCTTGGGCAAGTTGGTAAATATCTTTGTGCCTTGATTTCCTCATTAGCATAATTGGGAAAATAGTAGCACCTCATAGGGTCATTATGAGGAGGAAACCATCGATGTATGGAAATACAAGTGGGGCTGAAGGACTATAGGAGTGTACAGTTGTCGTTATTGTTATTAACACACATTCTTGTGGCATTTGGGTTTCGTAATTAATACTACCGCATACTGAGATTGGGAATGATGAATACCCTGAATAAAAGCTGTATTGTGAACCAAAACAAAATGCTGAGTGAATACACATGAATCAGCTCTTTTTGTTTCGTGAACATTGGGCAAATCCAAAAGTTCAGAGTATCAGGAATGATGCCAGGCTCTCCATGATTCACAGAAGGTCCCTACTGAATTCATGACGGGATTTATCCTGACTGCGCTACACCCGGAAAATTAACTGTTTGGATTCTGTTAACTTACCCAAGGGGTGGTGTGGATTTCTGTTTGCGGAAAAGTAAATTTTCTGCCTGATCAAAACCTGTTTCCTCACACAGTGGGCAAGGCCTCCACAGACCCTTGTGATCATGTGCTCATAATCAATGAGAGAGACAGTCTGTTTTCTTCCCTGTCTTTTCCCGAGAGGCCTTGTGTTGTCGATCTTTACCTATATTTGTAGAACAGGCCAACTGTATCCCAAAACACAGACATCCAGTGTACTGAGCCCAATTTGCTATTTGACTCACAAAAAGAGGAGAGACGGCAGATTTTGAGAAAGCTATCCCAGAGATAAAATATTGTTTATCTGAAGCCCAACCTCACTGGGAAGTTAAGTAGTAAAATTTATGAAGCTTGTCCTATCTGGTCAGCGAAGGGAGCCAGGCTCTGTGGAACTAGAAGTGTCTGTGGAACCGGGAGCCTGTCCGCTGCAACCTGAATTGGTTACAATCCTAGACTTGTGGGCAGCTAACACTGGGAGGTAGGCAGGTTCTGTAGGTATAGTTTCTAAACCTGAGAGCATGGATTTTCCTGGGTCACTCTGATCATAGATACTTAATTTTCTTTCTTCTTCTTTTTTTCCTCCTGAGAGAAGCAGTTCACAACTTACCACCTCTGCACTATACTTTTGCTTTCTGAGTGTAATTTCTACCCATGGAGCCTGTGATCCTGATGGGTCTCATAGGCGTAGCAGTGTAGACTGTGGAAGGAACCAGCCATATAATTCCTGTCACTGTGCCTTTGGTGTAGCCTCCAAGAATTCAGAAAAAGCATTAGACACACATCACTGGGTTTTGAGCATCATTACATTTAGAAGGAACAGAGTGAATGATTCCACTGGCCCATTCTTGTCTCCCCTTTCACTAATTTCTTTTGGATTTGTGTCTAAAGTTAAAATCTGGTGATTTATTTCATGGTCCCATGAGAGTCGTTGTAGGTTTCCTTTTGTCTTACAAAGCATGATCCATTCTCCAGAGACTCTCAGGTGTCTTCAGAGGGAACGAAAGTGGAACGACTGAGGCAGTGTTCTCTAGTGGGCAGAACTGTGTCACAGGCCTGTATAGGCCTGGAGTTTTTTAAATTTTCACATTTTATTCTTTTATGTTATGTCCCTCCTGCAAATTGGACCCACCTCTGCTTTGGCCATTAACATTATGATTGAACCTACCATGGACCCATCACCATTTAATTAAGTGGAAAAAGTTAGAATTGACTTTTAGCTCTCTGTGAAAACTTCCTTTTACACATCACTCAGCTGATAGAGCAAGTGTATTCCTCCCCTTTTCCATGAATTGTGCTAACTTCCTGCATAGGCAGCCTGAGTTTGCAAATAGTGGCTGAAAAATGAGTTTCTACACACGGGTGGTTTTTGACAAGCTCTAGGAGGGATGGGTGATAGAAGAAAGAGCCACAAACAAAATCAACTCTGATTCTGAGAGTGATGGAGATGGTGCATGAGGTACATCCTTTCCAGATTTCAGCTGACTGGGCTTATTTCACACACCCACACACATAAACATACAAACCACAGTCACAGTCTAACTCAACATGCACTCTGACTAAACTCAAAGTGAAAGTGCTATGCTTTTGTCATGTCTTGTGAAATATTACTTGCTATTGACCTGTCTCAGGGATGGGTCTGCTACAAAACTCAGAGCTGTAGACAGGATAAAGGTAGAATGGGAGGAGAAAGGTGGTTGTCCATTTAAGCTGTGAAAACTATAAAGATTGTTAGGGCATGTTGAGCCATTCTGAAGGGAGTGGGGAGCAGGGCCCAGACATATTTCTTAGGTATACCTGAAAAAAGCATGAGTGACCCTTTCTACCATCCTTCTACTGCCCCCAAATTTTAGTCTTAGCCATGAGTTGAACTTGGGTCTACTCCAGAACATGTTTTTTATGTAAGAACTTAAGTGTTTGAGTGTGTCATCCAAAATTTAGGCAGGCTTTTGGATATAAGTGCATCCCATTTGTTACCAAATGAAATTTACACATTCAGAGTTACATATTTGATAGATCTGATATTGGCTACTTAAGCAAATTCAATGATGTACATGTATCACAATTCCAGCAGAGATGAAATGATTATTTAATATGTGAACAAAATAGTTCGTATGTTATATAATAAGTGTATTAATTTTATATGTTCATTGCTAAAGAGATCTATGGGATCAGCAATTTGTTCATTTATTCATCAAAGCTTTAATGGACCAGGAATTATCTTGGCACTAAAGGGCCCAAAATGAGGAAGGCATACTAATTCATTTATTTAATGTTTATCTATTGAGGGTCTATGTTGAGCTCTATTTTAGAAGCTGAGGATAGAACAAGACAAAGTTCTTGCCCTTATGGCGAATACACTTTAGTGTGGGATACAAATGGTAAGCAAATATAAGTATAATGTTAGGTAGTATTAAACACTATGAAGAAAGACATAGCAGGATGAGAGGTTAAAGAGTGTATCTGCAGCCCCAGCTGGTTTGGCTCAGTGGATGGAGTGTTGTCCTGTGGACTGAAGGATGCTGGGTTTGATTCCGGTGGTAGGTACATGCCCAGGGTTGCGGTCTTGATCCCCAGTAGGGGGCATACAGGAGGCAGACAATCAATGTTTCTCCCTCATCATTGATGTTTCTATCTCCCCCTCTCCCTTCCTCTCTAAAATCAATAATTTTTTTTTAAAAAATGAGTAACTCTGCATGTGTATGAATGTGTTAACTAGCATAGTCAGTTGAAGTTGAGGATCTGGAGAAATAGTGTCAGGCTGGATATTATAGTGTCAGGAGGAAGAGCAAATACAAAGTCTTACAGGGAGGACAGAGTTGAGTGTGTTTGATGAATATCAAGATGGCTGGTGTGGCTAGAACAGAAATACTGAAGAGCAGAGTTAGGAGAAGAAGTTGGAGGGACAAAGTCATGGAGTGCCTTGTAGACCATGATAAATGATGGGGTCTGAGTGTGATGGGATTGGAGGATTTGCGGCTGTGGATAATCCCCCTGCCAGCCGTGTGCAGAACTGACCATAGGGGACAAGATTAGAATCAGGGAATCTGGAGGTGTTTACAGTAGTTTACAGGAGGAATGATGGTGCCTTGGACAAGATGAAGGCAATGGAGGTGGGGAGAAGTTGTCAGGTTTGAGATATATTTTGAATGTTGAGCTATTGGCAGAGGTTGGATGGAGAAGGAGGAAGGCACGGTCAAAGGAAGAAAGAATTTAAGGAGAATACCAGCTTTTTTGTTCAGAGCAGCTGGGTTCATATTTCTGTGGGGAAGTCTGGGGGGGGGGCGGGAAGTAGATTAGGGGAGATAAAAAGTTCTGTTTGGGTCAGGTTTAAGTTTGAGATGCCTGTTAGATATCCAAGTGGACAGTTGGATATCTGAGTCTGGGTCTCAGGAGGTTATTGGATGTGAAGTATGTATATGGGAGTCGTCTGTGTCTAAGTAATATTTAAAGCCACGACACAAGGTACAATCAACCAGGGCATGCGTGTGAATGAAGAAGGCCAAGGACTGAGCTCGGAGGTATGCGGCACTTAGTGACTGAGGAGAGATGGAGGAAGCAGCAGAGGAAATGGAGAGAGATCTGCCAATGAATGCAGTAAAGACCAGGAGAATGGGATGTCTCCGAAAACAAGTAAAGAAAGTGTTTCAAGGAGAGTAACAAACTATAAGAAAAGACTCCAAGAGACCAAGTAAGAGGAGGACTGAGCACTGAACACTGATTTGGCAAGACATGACCCTTTCCCTCAAGAGCTCACAGCACAGTGAAATTGGGAACCTACGGAAACGAATAAATTGTTATCCAATGGTAGAAGTTGTGTTCTAGAAATGTTAACACATTTCTGGAGATGGGTTGAAGATGGAGCAAGGAGCTCCCCTTGGAGAGTCAAGGAAAGAGACGTGGAAGAGATGTACTTTAGGATTCTGGTACATGGGAAAAGGGAAATTATTAAGACTCATAAAACTAAAAAAAAAATTCTAGTTGGTTATTGATTTTTCCATAATCACTCATGCACAACTGATATTTCCTCTCCCAAGTGAATACCCCATTATTATAACTCCATGTGTACATATTTATCAATTATCAATACTCATGATAACTATAAGGCCAGTACACATACTCCATCACACCCTACTCCATTTGGAGGCTACTCTTGGAATTATATTTTTTCTTTGTTATAGTCTTTATCTTTTAGTGATATTTTAATTCCCTTTTAAAGGTGTGTGTAAGTAAAGAGATCCTATTTTTTAATAATAATAGCTCTGATATACATAACACCCACTGTTGTAAGGCACTTGTTCTAAGAACTATATGTATTAATTTATCCCCCCCCCCAAAAAAAAAAATCTTAATACCTCTCTTATGCCTTTTATTCCTTTTGTGATAATTGAGGCACAGAAAGGTTGAGTAACTTGTTCAAGGTCACACAATAATGGCAGAGCTAGCATAAGAACCAGGCTGTTTGGCTTCACAGTTTACCATTTTCAGAGATATGCTGTACTTCCATTCTTACTATTATATCTCTGCCTTCCTGGGATGGGCATCTATTAGGGAAACATATTCAAGGGATAGGCTGCCTTTGACTTGAACTATAATTTTCTAAATATTCAGTAAATCAATTGCATGCAGGTTGTCAGTTCAGAATAGTCTGGTAGGACATAGGGACTGGATACTGGTTACTTCACATGAAGAAGAGAACAATAGTTTAGTTTTATTTTAACAATTGGTATAGATTCTCATGTGTAAGAATTTAGCTCATAGATTTAGAGGATGGTGTTAAAAGGAGCTAGAGTCTTTGTGATGGAGGAGATCCCTCTATTGATGGAAACGTTCACATCTTTACTATCCTAAATGTATTGGCTCATGTCTTCATTTCCTTTGTAATCTAATTGAAAGCACATGAAAAGATTGCATGCTTAAAAAGGTACAAAGTGCCAGGCCAGTGTGATTCAGTGTTGGAATGTTCACCTATGAACCAGGAGGTCATGGTTTGATTATTGGTCAGGGTACATGCCTGGGTTGGGGGCTCAATCCCCAATGAGGGGCATGCAGGAGGCAGTCAATCAATGATTCTCTCTCATCATTGATGTTTCTATCCCTCTTCCCTTTCTCTCTGAAATATATATATATATTTAAGAAAAGGTACAAAGTATACATTGCAGCATCAATGTTTGGCAATGCCTACTATGTGCAAATGATGGCTCTGGGTATAGTGGCTGTAATTTCTTGAGAGCTAAAATCATTGAGTAGTCAAAATCTTTAAGATGCTTTGATGTTCAAATAACAATAAGTTAATTTGACTCTAGTGGAATTTAGTGGTGGTCCAGCCTTTGATATCTAATGTTTTTGGTTTTGTTTGTTTGTTTTTTTATTGGCCGACTTTATCTGTCAAGATGGTGTTATTCTTTTTCTTTCTGACACTGCACTGTAATTGCTTCACCCAAGGATGGGGATGGGATACATATGTTTCAAAAACACTTTGAACCTCTTCCTTTAGGAGATTTTGAGTTCCACCTTTGATTGAAAAGTTTTTGAAATTAGGTACCAGCCAGTTTTCCTTTTCTGGCAGAAAGAGGATGTGGAATAAGTAACCTTTCAACTATCTTAGTAACTTTAAGTCACAGATCCCTTAGTATCATAATTTGTTCTTTCCCCTCAAGGTGAAAGCCTACATGTTCTACTCTTTATTCTATTCTCATTAAAATATTGTTCCCTGGGCATAGTCATTATCCTAGATAACGAAAGGCTAATATGCAAATTGACTGAACAGGAGAATGACCAGTGGCTATGATGTGCACTGGCCACCAGGGGGCAGACACTCAACGCAGGAGCTGCTCCCTGGTGGTCAGTGTGCTTCCACAGGGGGATCTCTGCTCAGCCAGAAACTGGGCTCATGGCTGGTGAGCACAGCTACGGTGGTGGGAGTCTCTCCTGCCTCTGCAGCAGTCGGACATCCCTCAAGGGCTCCTGGACTGCGAGAGGGTACAGGCTGAGCTGAGGGACCCCCCCCCCCAACCCTGTCCCCAAGTGCACAAATTTTATGCACCGGGCCTCTAGTATTTTCAGAAAAGCTTAAGGGAGCCGCATTCAAATTTGCTCTTAATTTCTACAAATACAGAAAACCGGCTGGGAAATGGGCACTGTGGCTCTGTCCCTGGCTGCTCTATAATATTGCCCTAAGCCATGTAAGCCCAGAAGGGGCGAGAAGCCTTAGGTGATTGTTTAGCCCTGGAAAGAAGCTACTTCCTGCAGAAAGAGGCTTCCAAATAACACAGCCAACACTCGCACAGGTTTCCTGTGGGCCGCTTCCCCTCTGGGGAGTCTGACCCAGAGCCGAGGGGAAGGAAATGCTCCTCTTACAGAATCTCAGATCTCTGGCAACTCACCAAGCTGATCACTATTTTAAAAAGTTATAAAATCGAGGCTACTGTGAACTTCTTCAGAAGTTCATGAATTTGCTTTTAAGAAATTAAGATTTGTTTTGGAAATTAAGAGAAAAAGAGTAAAACGGAAACATTTAGATTAGAAGTCACATTGATAAGTAGTCACACTACAAACTTGAGAACACTTAAAAACGCTTAAAAACATACCTACCTTGGAAGGATTACGTCGTGACTACAGTATGTTAACTGTCACGCTTTCAGTTACTTTATCCCCAATTTTGTCCTTTTGGGACATACTTTAAAAAGTTTCAGATTTTATTGTTATCTTTATTTTCACTTTTTGAAGCCTATCAATTAAAAATGTTTCTTTTCCTTCAAGATACAGATCGCCTAATAGATATTTAAACCCTTTCATTATTTTCCCCCCACCCACACCCCGAGGAAAATCAAAGTATAGTAAGTAGTACAGCACCAATTGTTACAGCAACGTGAAAATTCTGCTGCTTATTATTCTCAACATCTTGATTTCTGAATGGCCTGTGGTGACTGTAGCAAAAGTGGCAAGAACACTTCTTTCACCAGTTGTGTGGTTAGTGGTGATTTTTTTTTTTAAAAAGAATTCTGATGCAATTACACTACATTTAAAAATATTCACAATAAAAGTTGATGAATCTCAGGCGCATTTCAGGGAAGTTCCCCAGTATTATTCATTTGATTTAACGGGGGAAGTGTTACAATACAAATCGATGTCTCAATTGTTCTCCTAATAATTCCAGCAAAGTCCTTGGTTGTATGTGATGCTAAGTTACCTGGGTCTTGCCAGGCCCGCACCCAATACTGACAGGAGAAACCGGCCAGGCCCCGGGACAGTCGGGGTGCCGCCTCCCGCCTCACTCACCCCGCAGGCAGGGACGGTCTCCCCCCTCTCTTACCTGCATAGTGGTCAAACACGGTGGGCACATACTCCTCCGGGAAGGCGTCGTTGGCGTAGCTCATCAGCAGGCAGGTTTTCCCCACGGCACCGTCCCCCACCACCACGCATTTCAGCATCTTCTTCTCCTCGCTGCCCCCGCAGCTGCAGCTGCTGTCACTCTCCTTGCAGTTCATTCTCGCGGCTCCAGCGGCTGAGCCCGGGGTGCGGCTGTGGCTTCTCCCGCTCCTCCCAAAGCCCATGAAGCACCCGACTTGAGATCACTTTGCTCTACTTGGGGTGCCTGGGATCCTACAGACTTGTCGCAGGCAGCTGGCATGTGCCCTCTGGCTCACCATGCTGGTAGAGAAAGGGCACACACTCTTGGGAGAATTACGGAAAGGGTCTGTGCCGTGTCCCTAGCAGTTTGAGTCCAGAAACCCGCATTTTCACCGAGGACTAGGGGCTTCCTGGCAGTCTGGAAATTTCAGCAGCCCGCGGGGTTTCACGCTGCTCTCCCCCTCTCCAGCCTGGCTGCAGACACGGGATTTGGCCGAATCTTCCCCATTTTCCACTTCACAGCTAACATGGAGGAGAGCTGGGCTTTTTAACGGAGTTTCCCCCCTGGCTTCCTCCAGCCTGCCGAGTGTCAGGAAATCATGGGTTTCCTGCTGCATTCCATATTAGGATCCGTGGGCTGGGGAAGGCTGCAACAATGGGAGCTCTGTGTGCGTGTGTTTGTACTTCTGGGGAAGGCTGCCAGGACCTGGAGTGGGAAAGCACTAGGGGTCCCGCTGCAGACTCAAGCTGTCAGACTTCCTGTTGGTCCGCTGCTGGGGAGGCTGTTTGCCTGTGGCTGGCTGGGAAGAGGCTGATGAAAGGGTGGAAACTGGGGAGTACTGTCTGCCACAGAAACGGGAATGGTGTAAGTGAGCAGAGAGAACCACACCAGCCGTTCTAGGATAACATATGACATCATCCCCCTCTGAGTCACCAGTTAAAAGCTCTGTAAATTAAAAACGGACAGTTCTTCACATACTTAAATGAGAAATCTTAAGCAATTCCTTCCTGCAATAAAGAGAAAAAAAAAACAAAAAAAAACCCTTCCAGGGTTAGTTACAGTGTTTCAAAGGGAAAGGAAGATCGTAGGTGTGGCATGTGTTCAGGTTTGTACGTCGCCACCGTGGAGCACGACGCTCAAACTAATGTGTATTCCAGACACAAGCATTTTTATGGTCGTAGCACATAAGAAATCCATCAGATGTGGGACATTTGCATCTTCTTCTCTGTGAGTAAACACACATGTGCTTGGCTCACCCTTACTTTTGGAGAGGAGTGTGTGGGGTGGCCTTATGGGCTTGCTTTCGGCCCCCCAAAGGCTGCTTTTACTTGGCGAGTTCCCTTTCTGATTTGGCCCCATCCCCTTGGGTCAGCCTGGTTCCCGTCAATGACAAAGGAGCCATTGGCAGCTAATTCATTTGTCTGTTGGATCACTCAGAATGAAGCCCCTTTGAAGCTCTGCATTGATTAATGTACTTGGTTTTAGAAAAAAAGTGGAACTGGGCAAATAATTTTGACAAATGGGTCAAGTCCTTTTTTTGATGGAGCAACTGTGTTTCTTTGAGATTTTTGAGCACTGATTTTTAAGTATTCAGAATATCTAATTGATTTGAGGTCTCTCTCTCTCTCTCTCTCTCTCTCTCTCCTTCCCTCCCTCTCTCTCTCTCTGTAGAGGGTGGGAAAGAAGTCTTTATATATGCACATATATATACTCCTGTGTAATAGATACAGCCCAGATTTCTTCTACAGTTACATTTGCCATAGTGCTTAATGTCCCCAAATCTTTCCTATAAAGGGCTGGTGTTTCAATCAGGTTGCAGTGTATCTACTAGGTTATGTTGCCCTGACAAACAGCTTCCAATGCTCAATGATACAGAATACCACATGTGTTTCTTGCTTACGCATCTGTAGTGTGTTTTTCTGTCACCTTCATTCTGGGAGCTAGGCTGGTGGAGCAGCCACATGGAGACCATGGACGATCATCTGGTGGCAGAGGAAGAAATCAATGTAGGAGGTGGCACTGGTGGTTAAGGCTTCCTCCTGGAGGCCATACTCGGTTGTCTACTTGTTAGGTGCTGTGCCTATGGGTTTACCTGTGTGTAGACGACTGCCTTTTCCTAAGCTCGTGTTAGAAAGTCTTACATGGGCTGATCACCCAACCCGACCCTTCTCAGGGCTTCAGACTCGGCCCACCTTTCTCTCAGTGGCTGGACTGGCAACACCCAGGTTCCAGGAGGCTCCATCTTGACTGCAAACCAGAGATCATTTGTGGGACTCTTGTCCAGGGGTCACAGGTGGTTTAGAAAACCAGAGATCACTTAGTTGAGGTAGAGTTAGCAGTGCAAAAGTTGAACGGTTTATGCTTTGTACCATTCTGAAGCATTTGAAAGCACCCATTACTGCATGTGGTCTATATACTTGTGTTTTCATCCAGTCTACTTGAAACATCAGGAATATGGTATAATGAAATTGCAGTTTGAAAACTTGTATTTTTCTTCAAGAAAATAGGCTCAAGCGTGAAAGTGGCAGCCAGATAAATCTGTGCAGGTGAAGGAGTGACTGACAGTGTCAAGAACTCCAACCTGAAGATGAACAAGACCATTTTGAGTGATAAGATGTGTTTGGCAGACCATTGAGGAGTTCCGCCTTTGCCCTTGTCCCTGAGACCAGGTAGTGAATGTGGCCTGGGGTAAGTATACTGTTCAAATACCATGTGCTTAAACGTGGCTGCCCAGCCTGAATTCCTCCATTACAAATAGGCCCCAACCCACTAAACACTTGGTATGGAAAAAAATTGAGAAATTGGATCAGGTAACATTTTGCTACATCCATGTATGACTTAAATCTTGAGCAATCAGACCCAGATATTTAAGTTTGTGTCCATTGCTATGTGAACTGCAATTTAAGAGACAATTAGGAGACTTGACACAACCAATTATGAGTCTTTTACTTCTGACTCAGAAGGTTGGTACATCTACCATATTGGATTGTTTGCAAACATGGGTCAAGGCTGTTGAGGATGTTGGCTATATTTCTCAAACTTGCTTCATCATTCTTATTACCCCCTCCCCCATTGAATGTGTATAGGGAAAAATGTTTGAGACATGCATGTAAAAATGGCAGAAAAGTTAAAATTTTAATAGCTTGCTTATGATATGGACCAATTTGCCCATGTAAGAATACATCTTTTTAAATATTAAAAGACCCACCTGAAGCAGAGTAACAGAATCTAAAGAAAAAAGACAAAAAGACAATTCATTGTCCTTACAGGTTCACAAGTTTAAAGACTTGTGATTTCTTGCCCTGGTAGAATGGTCAAGAATGTACTTTAATTCCAAGGGTTTCTAGGTATGAATTTGGAAGTGCTGTGAAGACTGTTTGCTAAAATGTTCTTTACCAGATGCCTGTCCTGCAGGATCCTGGCCATGTGGAATGAGTGGGGAGTGTGTTCATAGCCATTAATTATGTGGTTTACCTCAAGCACCAAGTTTACACAAACTTACCAGCACACGGTGAAATCCTGTGGGGTGGCATTTCCTGCTCATTCTAAGAGGCCTTAATTCCTTGGCTCCCTCTTGTCCGCTGAGCTTTGGCATCACATGAATTTTGCCAAATGCCACAGAACATGTTTGTATACAATTCTGACTCCTCTGATGGCTCCCGGTTTTGGTGTAGCTTAAAAAAAAAAAAAAAGAGCCCAGACTGTCTCCTCTATTTTTCTTTCTTTTGTATTTGAAATTCGAAGCTACGCAAGGAAATAACGCAATAGGATCAGATACCCTGATTCTGGATTGGTCTCTGCCTAGGAGATTGCTTTAACTCTAATCTTAGGAATGTGCTATGTTTCCTAGGATTCCGGATGCCCAACCAGTCATCATGCGTCACCCCCATTCCAGAGTCAGGCCTCTGGTGAGACAGGAGGGGCTGCTAGTTGTAGGAGTTCTGACCTGAATCTCCCACGGGGCCCAAATCTCAGGATCAGTTGAGTGTTAAAACTTAACATACTGTCCCAGGACTAGCCTGGACAGGAACCGCCCTCCCCAGGGGGACTGACTCATTGCCATCAGTGACACTCATTCCTGAACCTCAGCAATAATTCTGCAATTGATGCTGGTGTAACATAGCTCTGCGCACAGTTATGTGAGAAAGATGAAATGAGCATTTTGAGAAGCAGAGGTTCTTCTCTGAGGCAGTAGGGTAAGCCATTAAACCCAGGGTGTTCAGATGCCATCATTCTCCCCACCATTTCCAGGGTAAATGTCCTCACAGCACATGTTCTAGCTGGATCTGGACACGGCCACCAGATCCTTCTCAAACCTGTGCTGCAGGTGTCTGTTGCAGACTGATTGGCATATAAAGTAAAATCTTTTTCTAACCCTGCTCAACCTGCACCAGCTACAGAAAGTAACTCTTTCTATATAATCAACGAGGAAGGAGAAAATGCAGATGGATCTTCTAACATTAATAAACAGCTGTTCTACGTTAGCCATTGTGCTAAGAAATTTTGCACACTTACTCCATTCAGTCCTTTCAGTAATCAGGGTGGCAGGTGTCACGATTTCCATTGTTCTTGAATGGAAACAGTCTAGGCTCACCTCACAGAGGTGGTAGGTTAAATGATGAAGTAGGGGTTCAGGTCCAAGTCTGAATCTAGAGGCTATATCACACTTGCTTGTCAAGCCTTTTTAGAATCATTGTTAATAACCACTTGTTTTTATGATTTTAAATATAGTGTATAGGTTTGGGGAAATGGCTGAAAGTACAGTTTACCATGGATTTATTAATTTCTACAATAAACGTTCCTTGAGTCGTTACCAAGTACCAAGGATATTGTGGTGAACAAATCAGATTTAAAAGTTATTTTCTCATGGAATGTACATCCTAGTGGAAGAAAGTAAATAATAAATAACAAGTAGAGTAAATATGTAAATTATCTTCATCGTGCTATGGGAAAATAAGAAGACTGTAGCAAGATAGGATAATAGGCTAGAGAAGAGGGCTGGGTTCTCAGAGACTGGATGTTCAATAGGGGATGTCTGATATGTGGGGTAAGAGTGTGTTAGGCAGAGGGACTAAATAGTTTAAAGGCCCTAATGTGAGAGTATCCCTAAAATATTTGAGCTCCAGTGTGCCTCAAACAGAGTGAGCAAGAGATAAAGCGATTGGGGGGGGGGGCATGGCGCCAGACTGAGGAGCCTTTTAAGTCATGGTATGGGCTTTGGCCAAGTGTGATGGGGAGCCACTGAAGGGTTGGAGCAGAGGAGTGATACGATATGATTGGGTGTATTTTAAAAGGGTCACTCTGGCTTCCGTGAAGATTGTAGACTGGGAGTGAGGGGAGGATGAAAGCAAGGAACTCAGTTGTAATAATCCGAGTAAAATAAGGTCATGGCTTGCACCAGAGAGGAAGTGGAGAGCAGACATCATATTCTAGGTATTCCAGTGGTCTAAAGGATAGGATGTAGGTTATGAGAGAGTAAGAGGAATCATGGGTGAATCTGAAAGATTTTTCTTTTCCTGAGCAACTAGAAAGATGGAACTTCCATTAATTGAGGCTGTGAGTAGAGATTTGGGGGTAGGGAAGACCAACACTTCACTTTTGGGGATGGTCTGTCTATTAGGCAAATACGGACTTATATGGGCCTGGATTTCAGAAGAAAGCTGGGCTGAAGATATAGATCTGCTTCCCTGAAGAAAGGAGAAATTTCTTCAGGTGAGAGGGGCAAAGGAGATTGAGGAAGAACAAGGAAAGTGCCTCCAGGAGGAACCTCAGAGAGTGTGGTGTCCAGGAGGCCAAGTAGGGGAGGTTTCCTAGAGGAGGTAGTGAGTGACCAACATGCTGAGTGCTGCTGACATTCAAGCAGAAGGAGGACTGACAAGAAACTGTAATGTGAAGGTAATTGGTGATCTTGACAAGAGCGGTTTTTAAAAAATTTTTTTTATTGCTTAAAGTATTAAAGAGAAGATAAACAAATGGGACTACATCAAAATAAAAAGCTTCTTCACAGTAAAGAAACCATCAACATAACAACAAGAAAGCCCACTGCACGGGAGAACATATTTGCCAGTGTTATCTCCGATAAGGGTTTAATCTCCAACATTTATAGGGAACTCATACAACTTAACAAAAGGAAGATAAACAATCCAATAAAAAAAATGGGCAAAGGACCTAAATAGACACTTTTCAAAAGAGGACATTTAGAAAGACAAGAGTGGTTTTGATGGAGTGCATGGGTACTGGACCCTGACTGGAGAGGGTTGAGAGAGGAATCAGGAAAATTGGAGATATTTTTCTTTTAAAGTCCAGAATAAGAGCACAGTTTTGGGCTGATGAGAATGTCTTCATAAAAAAGGGAAAAAAATTAATGTTGGAGATAGGGAGAGAATTGTGGATGAGAGGAAAGGTGTTCACAAGATTTTGCACTGGGGGAAGAGATAAAAGGTATTTCTTTCTGATGATCTAATTATGACAGTTTTGTGTCATTGAAATATTCTCAAGTGGTTTGCTCAAGTGGTATATTTTAGTGATATCAGAATCTCAAATAGTCTGATCCATTACTTGAAAGCTGCTTACTATTTGACTGTTCGACCGCTGGACCATTGACGGGTAGCTATGATGCACACTGACCACCAGGGGACAGACGCTCAACGCACAGGCATGGAAACATAGAACAGACTGATGAATCTCAGAGGGAAGCGGGGAGGGAGAGCGTGAGAAAAGATTAACCAAAGATCTTATATACATCCTAGAGGCCTGGTGCATGTGCACTGGTGGGGTCCCTCAGCCTAGCCCATGGGGACTGGGCCCCCAACATCCCCTGAGGGGTCCCAAATTGCAAGAAGGTGCTGGCCAGGCTGAGGGACCTGTGCACCGGGCGTCTAGTATTATAATATGGATGTTAGGTGCTTAATAATGTGCACTCAAAATAGTCTCACTCCTCAGAAATTTCCAATGAAACAACTGTGAGAGAAAAGCACTTGAAAAATATCCGTTTCAAATATGGGCATTATCACTTAAAATGTTTAATGAATAGTTCTAATGATCTGTATTCTTATTTTGCTAAGACATAAACATCATTTTTTAAAAGTTATAGACCTCACCAACATTATTAATCAAGATAGTATTGAAAATAATAATTTCTCTAATATTCTAAAGTATTAATAACATCATATTTTAAAAGTTATACTCAAGCATTTTTAAGTTTATTAAATTTAAAGAAGAGTTATAAGAATTGTACAAAGAACTCCTATAAATTCTTTATCCAGATACACCAATTAGTAACATTTTGTCACATTTGCTTTATTATTCCTTCTCTCCTTATATATACACTAGAGGCCTTGGGGTGGGTGGTGTCACTCAGCCTGCATCCTCTCGCAATCTGGGACCACTGGCTCCTAACTGCTTGCCTGCTTGCCTGCCTAGTCACCCCTAACCATTTGCTTGCCTACCTGATTACCCCTTACTGCTTGCCTGCCTGCCTGATTGCCCCACCCACTCACCTGCCTGCCTAGTTGCCCCTAACTGCTCATCTGCATGCCTGATTGCCCCTAACCACTCTGCCTGCCTTCCTGATGCCGCTAACTGTTCGCCTGCCTGCCTGATCACCCCTAACTGCTCACCTGCTTGCCTGATCACTCCTAACCACTCTGCCTGCCTGTCTGATCATCCCTAACTGCCTCTGCCTCGGCCCCTGCCACCTGGCTTTGTTCAGAATGACATTCGGCTGTCCGGTCTAACTAGTATATTATGCTTTTATTATTATAGGTAACATTTTCTGAACCTGTATTGCAAACATTATATATTCATACTTCTAAATACTTAAGCATGTCTTTCCTAAGGATGAGCTCATTTATCAAATTCAGGAAATATAACATCTTGATAATTTGCAGCCCATATTCAATTTCTAAAAAGCTGTAATTGAAAAATAACCTTAAAACCCACAGTTTCTTCAGAGCAATTTCCCCTTCAATAGAGGATCCAACCTAAGAACCTGCTTTTCATCTAGTTATCATGTATTTTTAAACCTCTTTTTTTTTT
>PVJC01034526.1:0-18769 GCA_004026665.1 Murina feae | reverse complement strand
AATCTGTGCACAGGAGGGGGGAGGGCTGTCCCTAAGCCCATCCTGCACTCTCTCCAATTTGAGACCCCTCAGGAGATAACTGTCAGTCGAACATCCCTCTCACAATCCAGAACTGCTGGCTCCTAACCTCTCACCTGCCTGCCTGATTGCCCCTAACTGCTTCTGCCTGCCAGCCTGATCATTTCTAACTGCTCCCCTGCTGGCTTTATTGCCCCTAACGATTCTGCCTCATTCCTGCACCTGGGACCCAGGATTCCCTCCTTCAGCCAACTACAGGCAACTTGGCTTTCCTCCCTCTGGTCAGCCATAGGCACACAGGATCTGGCTGGCTTTGCCCAGGCTGGCTGCAGCCGCAGGAGATGGTGGGCAGGTGGCTTTACCTAGGCTGCATCCACAGGTGCTGGTGCCCAGGACTGCGGGGTAGGGGGCTTCTCTGTCTCCCAGGCTGCAGCCAGCCACAGGCACTGGTGCCTGGGACTGCCGGCAGGTGGCTTCATCTGGGCCTGGCTTTGTAAAGGAAGGATGTGTGGATGGTCATCTGGAAGATGTGCAGTCTAATTAGCATATTACCCTTTTATCAGAATAGTTCACAGTGTGTTTTTTCTTGCCATCATTAACCATAGTAACTGTTGCTTATGTATTAAAGTTCTATTCCTGCTAAGTCTAAAAGCAGCCTCAGAATCCTTCTCACCATTCATCTTAAGCCTGATGCTTAGTTGATCAGAATTAATACCTGAGGTGAAGCCTCTTACTGCAGGTGTATCCCAGAGTGTATGGCATCCTCTCTGCTTTATGATCCAGCTAATAATACATTGCCTCAATCATGTTGATTGAGGTCATTTTTCCCCTTGCAGTTTCTAGTAGTAGTGGAAGTAAAATTGACTGTCTCCATGTAGATCACAAAATAAGGCATTTTTCTCATCAATAAAATTTCATTCTTTCAGCATGAGTAATTTTGTCAACAACATTTTGAGGCAGTAACAATTTATAACAAATTGAGTGAATTATTGTTTCAGGTGCTGTGCTGTGTCATACACAGATTTCATTTGATCTTTGCAACAACGCTTTTCAGTAGGTACTGTAAGTATACAGATGAGAACACTGAGGTACAGAGAGGTCAGGTAACTTGACCAGTAAAACCTGAAAGTGGCTGAGTCTCATTTCAAATCCATGAGCCGTGCCCTTTAACCACTATACTCCACTCAGTATTGTGCTGGAGCCTGCTCTTACTGGCTCACAAATTTTCAGGTATTTTGTAAACTGGTTGTTAAACATGTTCATTATTAAAAATTAAATTATATAATCTTAAAAGTGAATACATTAAAAGTGATTAAATTAAAACCAAAGGTAATACATACTCTAAATTCATCACTCCTCAATTATTTACTACACTTTACTGTTCTGACTCTTGATATTATATCTTTTGGGTCTTTCTGGTAGAATATAATAGTGTTTACTGCATGTTTTCTCCTCAGCTCTGCATTTAGTGGCATCACATTAGCAGCTGAAATCAGCCATGGATGGAGAATTTATGCCACAGAAATTGGCTGATAGTAAAAATCAGAGTTTTGTTTTCTTTGATTGAGAGCCAGTTTTTGAACATTTATCAGCACAACACTGACCACATTTGGTCTTGTCAGAATGTGTTATATTATGCAGATGAAAATCTATTTAAACAGATTTGATGTGGATATTTTCAAATATGGAAGAAATGTCCCTGTCAACCATTTTAGTTGATTCATATCTTCACTAATTGTCATCATTGCAGTTTTCAGTCCCCATATGGTTTGCTGGATATAATATGTCATGCCCTGTTCCTGTCCCCTGCCTTTGTAGCCTTTGTTACCTTAAGGACTCAGAAGGGGAATATTGAAGTAATGACTGCAGTGGGAGAAGAGGGAACCTATTTCCCTGGACCACAGGGCTGGCAGCTTTTCTGGGTGGCTGCAGCCTTGACCTCGGGACGGGTGGTTTGTCTGTCTCCTGGGCCGCAGCCAGCCACAGGTGCCTAGACCGCAGGTGGGCAGCTTTTCCATGTTCCCTGTGATGCAGTGTGGGCAGCTTCTCTGGCTGACTGCAGCCTGGGATCATGGGGAAGGCGGCTTCTTCATCTCCCTGCCAAAGCTAGCCTCAGGCACTGGAGCCAGACTTTTCTGTCTCCCCTGACTTCTGCATCTCCCAGGCCTGGAGCAGCCAGAGCCGGGATGCTTGCATAGTAGCTGTGGCTGTGACACAAGTATCCTGGCTCTGGCCTTCACCATCTTTGTTGGGTTAATGTGCATATCACTGTAGATTGGCTGGTGGGTGTGGCTTAGTGTAACGGAGGGACAGCTAATTTGCATGTTTGTCTATTATATAGGATTATATTTTTTATTGATTTCAGAGAGGAAGGGAGAGGGAGAGAGAGATAGAAGCATCAATGATGAGAGAGAATCATTGATCCACTGCCTTCTGCACACCCCACAGTGGGGATCGAGCCTGCAATCCAGGCATGTGCCCTGACCAGGAATTGAATCTTGACTTCTTGGTTCAGGTTGTTGCACAACCATTGAACCACACTAGCTGGGCTCCATGTGCATTCTTATAGGTCTACTTGAGGCCCAGTGCATGAAATTCGTGAATGAAATGTGGGTCACCTCAGCCCAGCCTACCCCCTCTCCAATCTGGAACCCTTCGGGGGATGTCCAACTGCTGGTTTAGACCCGACTCCTAAACCAGCAGTCGGACATCCCTCTCACAATCTTGGACTTCTGGCTCCTAATTGCTCACATGCCTACCTGCCTGGTCACCCCTAACTGCCCCCCGCTGCTGGCCAGGTGGCCCCCAACTGCTCCCTCCCTGCTAGCCTGGTCACTCCTAACTGCCCCACCCCCCCCCAGCCTGGTCACCCCTTACTGCCCCCTTCTGCCAGCCTAGTCATCTCTTAATGCCCCCCCTGCTGGCCTGGTCACCCCCAACTGCCCCTCCACCAGCCTAGTCACCCCTCACTGCCCCACCTACCAGTCTAATCACCCCCAGTTGCACCCCCTTGCCATCATGGTCACCTTTTACTATTCCGCCTGCCAGCCTGGTTGCCCTCAACTGCCCCCCTCTAGTTGCCCTTAACTGTCCCCCTCTGCTGACCTGGTCACCCCCAACTGTCCTCCCTGGCTTGGTCACCCCCAACTGTCCCCCCTAATGGCAAGAGTGGCGAGGGGGGCAAGAGTGGCAAGGGGGGTAGTGAGGAACAAGTATGCTTGTTCAGTTGTTTGATCATTCCTCACTAACCCCCTTGTGGGCCTAGCCGTCCCATGCAGCCTGCTTTTTCAGTCATTTGGTCATCTCTCACTAACCCCGCTGTGGGCCTGGTCACCCCATGCAGCCTGTTTGTTCAGTCGTTTGGTCATCCCTCACCAATCACCCTGCCGGCCTGGTTGAAGGCAGTCATCTTGTGAGGGCATGAGGATCAATTCGCATATTGCTTTATTATATTGAGGGCGTGAGGATCAATTTGCATATTGCTTCTTTATTATATAGGATAACTGCCAGTGTGGAGGGATGTTCAGGTCTCTTCCGAAACTTTGTGAAACAGGCTCCAGGTCCCACCCTATATTTTTTTTATCCAAGAGGTCTGCAGTGAGACCCTGTGTTTGGACTTTTCAAATTGCCCAAGTGATTCTGAGTAGAACAACTTAAGTATAACCCCATCTTGACACAGGCCTCCTAAACTCCACTCTGGTGGAGGACAAGGGTAGTCTCTTCACACTACCTAAACAACGTGTGTCCCTCTCTGTCTTGGTCCTCAAGACTCATGCCCTCTTTTTCCTCAGGGAGATTCTGGAGGTCCCCTTGTCTGCAAGCTGAACAATATCTGGTTTCTGATGGGGGTATCCAGCTGGAGCTTGCCTTGCCGCCAGCCCATACGCCCCAGCGTCTTCACCAGACTCACCTACTTCTCCAGCTGGATCAGTGAGAATCTGGAAGCCTCATCAAATCCTGAAAATACTGAAAATACTGAAAATCCTGAACCTTCTTCTGCTCCTCCTCGGCACAAACCTCCTGCTTCTCTGGGCACTGTTCACAAGCCCAGGAGCTGCACAACCCTGGTGTTTTCACAGACTTTTCCTCTGCTGATGATTTCCCTCAGGGCTCTGTGACAGACCACATGGTGCCCCTCTCAAGTCCTCACCCACAAGCATGTCTGATTTAGTGCCAATGGGCCCTGCATTCTCCTAAATCTGTCCATCTCTCAGCTCTCCTGTCCACCTGAGGCCTGTCCTAGGACTGACAAAATAAAAATAATTTAACAACTTCCTCCTCCTGTTTCTGATCTATCAGAGCTACACACCAACCCCACCCCATTGGGCTCCAAGCTCCTCAATACAGGAAGGTCTCCCTTCTCCCTGGACAGAGTGGAGAAATACTAAGACAATGAGTGGCTGGATGGCCATCTGGATATGGGTCATTCTCCTCAGGGAGACTTCCAGAAGAGCTGGCAGACTCAGGGACCAGGGCCTCACCCTGTGAAGAAAATGGCATGCCCTAGGACCTATAGGGCACTGATGGCCAATATAATGGGAACAGAGTCCTCCTAGAGATGGACTCTGAGTTGTGAATGAAGAAGAATCTACTAGGCCCAAAAGTCACTGAGTCTCTACTTGAAGTAGACTGTTCAGGGTCCCAGCCAGCAGTTTTCAGAGCTTTGCTCTAGGAACCAGCTCTTAGCCAATCCCCCCATACCAATAGCCTTGTCCTCTACAAGTCTCCAGGAACCAGGCCCACCATCTCCTGTGGATTTGCCGTAGCCTGCAGTAGTTGAGGATTAGCTAACCCAGTACTTGCTGATCCAGCACTGAATCCATAAGCCATGTCCTAAGCTTCCCCCTGCAAATGTCTAGGTCATAGACTCTTAACAAGTTAGCAGAACTCTCACAAGAGCTTCATAAACACAGCTCCCCACCCTTGACAATGTGGGAGCAGCCCCCAGTTGTTGCAGTGTCCAAAGTGCCATCAGGTATTCTGTGCAAATTCTTTCCAATCCTGTTGTCACCCAAATAGTCCAGACCTTCACCAATAGGTGAGAACAGGTGAAGTCACATGCACACAGTCACCAGAATCTTGCTGGCTCTAAACCCTCTACCCCACATGCAGAGATTTTATTTTACAGCTCAGCCGTGTCTGGAAGTGGGAAGAAAAGCATTCTTTCTCTGATGGCAACCTCAGTTATGGAATTGGTCAACATTTGGTCAATTCAGATTTGGAGCATTGGCCACCCACTTGCCCTAGAATGGCAGCCCATGGTAGCCCTTATCCTGGATCCTCTCATAGTGACCTCTGCTTGTTCATCAACAGCTATGCTTCTTTGTGAAGCATGGAGTGATGTAAGTGCTTGCCCTTTGATGGAATTTCTTTGGCATCCCTAATTCAGTGAATGAAAATACATCTCCCATCCACTCTGCAGATCTGCCAAATCACAGCTCTACTTCCCTGGTGCCTGGAACAAGTCTCCATGCTCAGTACTTTTTATCTAGGTTTGGAAGCTTGGGTGGCAGGGGGCCTTGACCAGCCTGCAAACAGCCATTAGGCCCTCACCCAGGCTGGCCAGGCACTCCAGAAGGACCCCCATCATGATCCAGGACACTCTTCAGGCCAAACTAGCCAGCCCCCACCCATGCACCAGGCCTCTATTCTATATAATAAAAGGGTAATATGCAAATTGACCCTAACAGCAGAATGACTGGGAATGACTGATGACTATGACACACACTGACCACCAGGGGGATGATGCTCAATGCAGAAGCTGCCCCTGGTGATCAGTGCAATCCCCAGCTCGGCTCAGCCACAAGCCAGGCTGACAGCTGCCAGTACAGTGGTAGTGGTGGGAGCCTCTCCTGTCTCCTCAGCAACACTAAGGATATCCGACTACAGCTTAGGCCTGCTCCCCACTGGCACATGGACATCTCCAAGAACTCTCGGGTTGCCAGAGGGATGTCTGACTGCCAGCTTAAGCCTGATCACCTGGGGAATGGGCCTATGCCAGCAGGTGGACATTCCCTGACGGTTCCCAGAATCTGAGAGGGCAAAGGCCAGGCTGAGGGACCCCCCCACAAGTGCACAAATTTTTGTGCACTGGGCCTCTAGTCAATAATAATCTTAAGCCCTAACCGGTTTGGCTCAGTGGATAGAGTGCTGGCCTGCTGACCGAAGGGTCCCAGGTTCGATTCTGGTCAAGGGCATGTACCTTGGTTGTGGGCACATCCCCAGTAGGAGGTATGCAGGAGGCAGCTGATTGATGTTTCTCTCTCATCGATGTTTCTAATTCTCTATCTCTCTCTTTTCCTCCTTTTAAAAAATCAATAAAATATATATTTTTTAAAAATAATAATCTTAAACACAAATGGACTCAGAACAAAAGACTCACACAGACTGAAAGTGAAGGGATGAAAAAATATGTTTCAGGCAAATAGAAATGGAAAAAAGGTGGGGTAACAATACTTATATTTGAAAAAAATAGACCTCAAAGTGAAAGCCATAACAAAAGATAAGGAAGGCCACTTCATATTACTAAAGAGATCAATACAACAAGAGGATATAACTCTGGTAAACAAATATGCACCAAATGCCAGAGAACCCAAATACATTTAAAAAAAACTCCGAGACTGGTTGAAATGGTGGCTGGCAGGTAGGAGGTGAGGGATAGGGAGTGTGTGGAGGTGTGTGGTGTGTGTGCGAGCTAGTGAGGGACAGTTGAGTAAGGCAGGAGCAGCAAGAGCTGGTGGACCAGGCTCTCTGAGACGGGGAGAAACAGCTACCACTGGGAACACTCCCCAGAGTGCGGACCGGAGGACTCAGGCGGGGAGCGCGTACCATCTTGAAAGGGAGAGCAGCGTCTTCTAGGAACTCATCAGCACCACCTCCCAGACAGGCCTGGAACACTGCCTGAGCAACCAGGCAGCCACTTCAGCAAAAAAAAAGAAAAAAAAAACAAAAGCAGAAAAACCCCGGGATCTCCACCGCCAATGGAGCACAGTGCTTGCAGCGGTGAGTGCAGCCTCCCCCTCCCCAGCAGCAAACCTCTGGGCTCACGTTCGTTTGTGTGCGCGCATGCACGCGCCCGACCCCAGCTCTCAGCCCCCAACGCGGGCGCTTGGTTGCGGACAGGTCATCCAGGCACAGGGCAAGGCAGACTTCCCCGAAAAACACCTATGGACCCCAGCTCGGCGTACTCGTGTATAGCTCCCTGCAGGTCAACCAGCAGCGCATGAGCGTGACACAACAGACCTAACTGGGAAAAAACACCTCCCCAGCTCGGCGCACTCCTGTGTAGTAGCCCGCAGGTCGCCCAGCTGCACACAAGCACGATGCAACAGACATAATTGGGAAACACCTCCCCAGATAGGAGCACTCCTGTGTAGCGCCTGCAGGTCACCCAGCCGCACATGAGCACAACGCAACAGACTTTACTGGGAAACACCTGTGGACCCCAGCTCAGCGCACTGGTGGGTAACTGCCCGCAGGCTGCCCAGCTGCATGCAAGGTGCATCAGGCTTTACTGGGAAACACCTGAGGGCCCAAGCTCAGTGCACTCAGTGGCCTGCAGGTCACTCAGCCACATGCACGCGGCGCATCAGACTGGGAAACACTTGTGGGCCCCAGCTCAGCACAGTCACACATATCCGTGCCCAGGTCGCCCAGGTGTGTGGCTCCACACACTTCTCTTGGAAGACACTGAGAACCCCAACAGGGTATGATTTTCTGTCTGCTACACAACTACAGAACTCTGGACACCATAGTCACGCCTTTCCAAAACACAGACTTCCTGAGCCCCAACACCACAACA
The DNA here is from genome assembly GCA_004026665.1 of Murina feae. Classification (NCBI taxonomy): domain Eukaryota; kingdom Metazoa; phylum Chordata; class Mammalia; order Chiroptera; family Vespertilionidae; genus Murina; species Murina feae. The sequence goes on along the minus strand of PVJC01034526.1, from coordinate 10,950 downwards.
GACGGTTCCTGGGTGCCACCATGAGTCCCCACGGGGCACGAGTGATTTCAACTAAGGGCACAAGACAGCAAATATTGGGACAACCCTTCCACGGCTGCTGACTTCTAGAGACCACAATTGGGCCTTTCCAGCTCGCAGACCTACATCAGGAGAACCCAAATAGCTCAAGTAGGGAGCTACAATAGACTGAGAGGTCACACTAGTAGCACCACCCCCAAAAGAAACCAGGTAGAAAAGCAATTGGAGCTACAATTAAAACATTACAGCAAAATATGGGAAGACAAAAAAAATAATCCACAAAGGAAAGTAAAAGAGGAAACACCAGAAATGAAGTTAAATGAAACAGAGGCTACCAACTTATCAGAGAAAGAATTCAGAGTAGTGGTTATAAAGATGCTCAAACGACTGGATGACAATACACACAACTCAATGAGAATTGTAAGGAGCTGAATAAGAATGTCACCAGTATGAAAAGGAACCAAGAGGAAATGAAGAATAACATAGCTGCAATAAAGAACACAATGGAAGGCTTAAACAGTAGATTGGAAGAGGTTGAGAACCGCATCAGCGAATTAGAAGACAAGGTAGGAAAAAACACACAAACACAGGAGCAACTGGAAAAAAAACTTAAAAAGCAAGAGGATGGAAAAAAATTTTCAGGCAAATGGAAATGAGAAAAAAGCTGGAGTTGCAATACTTATATCTGACAAAATAGAACTCAAAGTAAAGGCCATAACAAGAGATAAGCAAGGCTACTACATAATAATAAAGGGAGCAATTCAGCAAGAAGATATAACTCTAGTAGACATATATGCACCCAATATAGGAGCACCCAAATACATAAAACAACTTCTGGAAGACATCAAGGGAGAGATTGATAGCAATACAGTCATAGTAGGGGACTTTAATACCCCACTGACACCACTGGATAGATCCTCTAAACAAAAAATCAGCAAAGAAACAACAATCCTAAATGACTCACTAGATCAGATGGACTTAATAGACATTTTCAGAATATTTCACCCCAAAGCCACGGATTATACATTCTTCTCCAGTGCTCATGGGACATTTTCAAAGGTAGACCATATATTAGGGCACAGGCAAAGTCTCTTCAAATTCAAGAGAATAGAAATCATAACAAGCATCTTCTCAGATCATAATGGCATAAAACTAGGAATCAACTACAATAAAAATATTGAAAAAAGATCAAACACTTGGAGGCTAAATAGCATATTATTAAACAATGAATGGGTTACTAGAGAGATCAAAGAAGAAATAAAAAACTTCCTGGAAATAAATGAAAATTAAAACACAACAATCCAAAATCTATGAGACACAATGAAAGCAGTCCTGAGAGGGAAGTTCATAGCTCTACAGGCTCACCTCAAAAAACAAGAGAAACTGGTAATAAATGACCTAAATCTACAACTCAAAGAGTTAGAACAACAGCAACAAGAAAAACCCACAGTATCCAGAAGGGAGGAAATAATAAAGATCAGAGCAGAAATAAATGACATAGACGCTGAAAAAAAAATACAAAAGATCAACGAAACCAAGAGCTGGTTCTTTGAAAGAATTAAACAGATTGACAAACCCTTCACCAGACTCACCAAGAAACAAAGAGAGAGGACCCAAATAAACAAAATCAGAAATGAAAGAGGCGAAATAACAACTGACCCTACCGATATACAAAGGATGGTCAAAAAATACTATGAACAGCTCTACTCCAACAAACTGGACAATCCTGAGGAAATGGACACATTCCTAGAAAAATACAAGCTTCCAAAACTCAACCAGGAAGAATCAAAAAACCTGAATAGGCCCATAACTACTGATGAAATTAAAACAGAAATCCAAAAGCTTCCAGTAAACAAAAGCCCTGGACCAGATGGCTTCACAAGGGAGTTTTATCGAACTTTCAAAGAAGAACTAAAGCTAATCCTTCCCAAACTATGCCAAAAAACTCAAGACAAAGGCACACTTCCAAGCTCTTTTGATGAAGCCAGCATTACCCTAATACCAAAACCAGATAAAGAAACCACAAAGAAAGAGAATTACAGGCCAATATCCCTGATGAACATAGATGCTAAAATCCTCAACAAAATTCTAGCAAACCAGATCCAGCATCACATTAGAAAGATCATACATCATGACCAAGTGGGATTTATTCCAGGAATGCAAGGCTGGTACAATATCCGTAAATCAATAAACGTGATACATCACATAAACAAATTGAGAGACAAAAATCACATAATCATATTGATTGATGCAGAAAAGGCATATGACAAAATCCAACACCATTTCTTGATAAAAACTCTTAGCAAAGTCGGAATAGAAGGATCATACCTCAACATAATAAAAGCCTTATACTACAAACCCACAGTGAACATCATACTCAATGGGCAAAAACTAAAACCATTTCCCTTAAAAACAATGAAAAGGAGACAGCAAGATGGCGGCATAAGGTAAACACCATAAATGCAGCTGTGAGCAACTATTTCAGAATAACCACAAAAAGAAAACACAGACACCACTCACACCCACAGAAAGGCTGGCTGAGTGAAAATCCTACAACTAGAAAGAAACTGAGACTCAGAGGAGTGGCGGAAGCAAAGTACAGAGGTACAGAGGCGCGCACACGGGGCTCGGGGAGAGGGCTGGTGCCAGAGGACACGGTTATTTTCCAAAATTGAGAGAGCCACAAGTTCCCAGCGGCTCTGAACTCCAGTTCCAGGTGAGTTTCTGAGGACCCAGACACCCTGAGAAGGGGGACTGACTGGCACCAGGAGGAAATCCAAAGCGGGTTTCTCTCAACGTTGCTTGCAGCAATTACCGTGGGACACAGAGACCCCATGTCTCTTAGCACAGGGCTGAGAAACACCATAGCTATTTGCTCCGCCCTGCCCTACAAACTCCCCGAGGCCCCGCCCCTCCCAAGCTGCGTCAGAGGCTTTTGCATATAAAAGGCTGAGTAGCCTAAGGCAAAGGCTAAATCAACACCTCCTTAAAGATACAAGAGCCAGCCTCACCCAGTGGCCAGAGTGGGAACATACTAAACAAAACTCAGACCCACAAGGAACACACATGAGGCAGATGCAGTGAGCACAAAAGCTCCACTGAAACAACTCTTGCCCCATAAGGGTGTCTCCAGCACAGAAGTTCTCCCACTGTAGACACAGCTGACTCTCATAACCAAGTGGCTCAGAGGTTAATTCTCCTCAGCGATGACCTAACTCAGAAAGGGAAGCAGCCAAAATGCGGAGACAAAGAAACAGGTCACAAATGACAGAAATGGAGGAAAGAAAACGATAGGATATAGAGTTCAAAACCACGGTTATTAGATTTTTCAAGAATTTTTTTAGAGGCTACTGATAAATTTAGTGAGACTGCTGATAAATTTAGTGAGACCCTCAATAAGTCTAATGAGACCCTCAAGGATATGATAAAGGGCCAACTAGAAATTAAGCATACACTGACTGAAATAAAGAATAACATACAGAGATCCAACAGCAGACGAGAGGATCGCAAGAATCAAGTCAAAGATATAAATATGAAGAAGCAAAACCCACCCAGCCGGAAAAGCAAAAAAAAGAAAAAAAGAAAAAAGAAAAAGAATAAAAAAGTATGAAGATAGTGTAAGGAGTCTCTGGGACAACTTCAAGCGTACCAACATCAAAATTATAGGGGTGCAAGAAGAAGAGAGAGAGCAAGATATTGAAAACTTATTTGAAGAAATAATGACAGAAAACTTCCCCCACCTGGTGAAAGAAATAGACTTCCAAGTCCAGGAAGCGCAGAGAACCCCAAAAAAAAGGAACCAATGGAGGACCACACCAAGACATATCATAATTAAAATGCCAAGAGCAAAAGACAAGGAGAGAATCTTAAAAGCTGCAAGAGAAAAGTTGTTAGTTACCTACAAGGGGGCACCCATACAACTGTCAGCTGATTTCTCAACAGAAACTTTGCAGGCCAGAAGGGAGTGGCAAGAAATATTCAAAGTGATGTATAGCAAGAACCTACAGCCAAAATTACTTTACCCAGCAAAGTTATTGTTCAAAATTGAGGGTCGGATAAAGAGCTTCACAGACAAGAAAAAGCTAAAAGAGTTCATCACCACCCAACCAGTATTATATGAAATGCTGAAAGGTATCCTTTGAGAAGAGGAAGAAGAAAAAGGAAAATAAAAATTATGAACAACTAATATATATCTATCAACAAGTGTATCTAAGAATCAAGTGAGTAAAAAATCTGATGAACAGAATAAACTGGTGAACAGAATAGAATCAGAGGCATAGAAAGGGAGTGGACAGACAATATTCGGGGGTTAAGGGTGTTGGGGGTGCGTGAAGAGAATGGACAATAATTGTACACCTATTGATGAGGACAGTGAGGGGCAAGGACAGAAGGTGGGGTGGGAACTGGGAGGAGGGGAGCTATGGGGGAAAAAAGAGGAACAACTGTAATAATCTGAACAATAAAGATAAATTTAAAAAAAACAGGGACAAGACAGGGATGCCCACTTTCACCACTTCTGTTCGATATAGTACTGGAAGTGCTAGCCAATGTGATCAAGCAAGAAGAAGAAATAAAAGGCATCCAAATTGGAAAAGAAGAAGTAAAATTGTCATTATTCGCAGATGACATGATACTGTACTTAGGAAACCCTAAAGACTCCATCAAAAAATTATTAGACCTAATAAATGAATATGGTAATGTAGCAGGATACAAAATTAACACCAAGAAATCTATGGCATTTTTATATGCCAATAGTGAACTTACAGAAAAAGAAATTAAAAAAGCAATCCCATTTACCATTGCACCAAAAAAATTAAGATACCTTGGAATAAACTTAACCAAGGACGTAAAAGACCTATGGTCGGAAAACTATAGTACACTGAAAAAAGAGATAGAGGAAGACATAAACAGATGGAAGAACATACCATGTTCATGGATTGGTAGAATCAACATCATTAAAATGTCCATACTACCAAAAGTAATCTATAAGTTCAACGCACTTCCCATTAAAATACCTACCCCATATTTTACAGACTTAGAACGAACTATCCAAAAATTCATCTGGAATAAAAAAAGACCCTGAAGAGCTAAAGCGATCCTGAGAAAGAAGAACAAAGTAGGTGGGATCTCCATACCAGATATCAAGCTATATTACAAAGCCATTGTTCTTAAAACAGCTTGGTACTGGCACAAGAATAGGCATATAGATCAATGGAATAGAATAGAGAATCAGAAATTGACCCAAACCACTATGCCCAATTAATATTTGATAAAGGAGGCAAAAGCATACAATGGAGTCAAGACAGTCTCTTCAATAAATGGTGTTGGGAAAATTGGACAGATACATGCAAAAAAAATGAAACTAGACCACCAACTTACACCATACACAAAAATAAACTCAAAATGGGTAACGTAAGACGGGAAACCATAAAAATACTAGAGGAATACACAGGCAGCGAAATTGCAAACTTGTGCCGAAGGAACTTCTTCACTGATACTGCTCCTAGGGCAATGGAAGCCAAAGAGAAAATAAACAAATGGGACTACATCAAAATAAAAAGCTTTTGCACAGCAAAGGAAACCATCAACAAACAACAAGAAAGCCCACTGCATGGGAGAACATATTCGCCAATGATATCACCAATAAAGGTTTAATATCCAACATTTACAGGGAACTCATACAACTTAACAAAAGGAAGATAAACAATCCTATCAAAAAATGGGCAATGGACCTAAATAGACACTTTTCAAAAGAAGACATACAGAAGGCAGAAAGACATATGAAAACATGCTCAAAGTCACTAATTATATGAGAGATGCAAATCAAAACAACAATGTGGTATCATCTCACACCAGCCAGAATGGCTATCATCAACAAATCAACAAATGACAAGTGCTGGAGAGGATACGGAGAAAAATGAACCCTTCTGCAGTGCTGGTGGGAATGCCTACTGGTGCAGCCACTATGGAAGACAGTTTGGATTTTCCTCAAAAAATTAAAAATGGAACTCCCAGACTATTCCAAAATAATTCAAGAGGAAGGAACACTTCCAAGCTCTTTCTACAAAGTCAGCATTATCTTAATCCAAAAAAAACAGATAAAGACACTACAAAAAAAGAGAATTACAGGTCACCTAGAAAGTCAGATACAGCATTACATCAGAAAGATCATACACCATGACCAAGTGGGATTTATCCCAGTGATGCAAGGCTGGTACAATATTCTCAAATCAATAAACATGATAATAAAAAAAAACCACAACAAAAAAAACCATGATAATCACATATACAAGTTGAGAGACAAACATCACATAATCATATCAGTTGCTGCAGAAAAGGCTTTTGACAAAATCCAACATTCTTTCTTGATAAAAACTCTCAGCAAAGTGGGAATAGAGGAGTCATACCTCAACATAATAAAAGCCTTATATGACAAACCTACAGCCAACATCATACTCAATGGGCAAAAACTAAAACCATTTCCCCAGAGAACAGGTACAAGACAGGGATGCCCACTCTCACCACTCCTGTTTGACGTAGTACTGGAAGTGCTAGCCATAGCAATCAAACAAGAAGAAGAAATAAAGGGCAAATTGGAAAAGAAGAAGTAAAACCGTCACTATTCACAGATGACATGATACTGTACATAGAAAACCCTAAAGACTCCATCAAAAAACTACTATATTTAATAAGTGAATTTGGCAATATAGTAGGATACAAAATTAACACCCAGAAATTTATAACATTTTTATACAACAAAAATAAACCCACAGAAGGATAATTAAAAAAACAACAACAACAATCTCATTTACCTTTGCACCAAAAAAATTAAGATACCTAGAAATAAATGTAACTAAGGAGGTAAAAGACCTTCTCTCAGAAAACTATAGGACCTTGAAAAAAGAGATGAAGGAAAATATAAACAAATGGAAGACTATACCGTGTTCATGGATTGGTAGAATCACATCATTAAAATGTCCATACTACCAAAATAAATTTATAGATTTAATACAATCCCCATTAAAATACCAATAGCATATTTCACAGACTTGGAACAAACTCTCCAAAAATTTACATGGAACAAAAAAAGACCCTGAATAGCCGCTGTAATCTTGAGAAAGAAGAACAAAGTTGGAGGGATCACAATACCCAATATCAAGCTATATTACAAAGCCACTGTTCTCAAAACTGCCTGGTATAGATCAATGGAAAAGAACAAAGAACCCAGAAATCAGCATAAGATATTATGCTCAATTAATACTTGACAAAGAGGCAAGAGCATACAATGGAATCAAAACAATCTCTTCAGTAATTGGTGTTGGAAAAATTGGACAGATAGATGCAAAAATATGAAACTAGACCACCAAATTACACCATACACAAAAATAAACTCAAAATGGATAAAGGACTTAAACATAAGATGGGAAACCATAAAAATCTTAGAAGAATCCATGGGCAGCAAAATATCAGACATATGAGGTAGCAATATCTTTACCGACACAATGGAAACTAAGGAGAAAATAAGCAAATGGGACTACATCAAAATAAAAAGCTTCTGCACAGCAAAAGAAACCATCAACAAAACAACAAGAAATCCTACTACATGGAAAAACATATCTGAACAAGAACTAATCTCCAAAATATATAAGGAACTCATACATCTTAACAAAAAAAAAAGATAAACAGTCCAATAAAAAATGAGCAAAAGACTTAAATAGTGAATTTTTGAAAGAGGACATCCAGAAGTCCAAGAGACTTATGAAAACATGCTCTATGTCACTAATCAGCAGAGATATACAAATCAAAATGACAATGAGATACCATCTCATACATGTCAGAATGGCTATCATCAACAAATCAACAAAAATCAAGTGCTGGTGAAGATGTGGAGAAAAAGGAACCCTCATGCACTGCAGGTGGGAATGCAGGCTGATGCAGCCACTGTGGAAGACAGTATGGAGTTTCCTCAAAAAAATAAAAAATGGAACTCCCATTTTACTCAGTAATCCCACTTCTAGGGATATATCCCAAGAAACTAGAAACACTAATCAGAAAGGATATATGCATCCCTATGTTCATAGCAGCACAATTTACAATAGCTAAGATTTGGAAATAGCCTAAGTGCCCATTAGCAGATTAGTGGAATAAAAACTGTGGTACATTACACAATGGAATAGCAAGCTGTTTTAAAAAAGCAAGAACTCTTAGCATTTGCAACAGCATGGATAGAGCTGGAGAGCATTATGCTAAGTGAAATAAGTCAGTCAGAGTAAGATAAGTATCATATGATCTCGCTCATTTATGGAATGCAATGAACAACATAAAACAATGAACAAATGATACCAAGACAGAGATGTATCAAACAGACCCTCAAACTTCAGTGGGAAGAAGGGGGTGGGGGTAAGAGATCAACCAAAGAACTTTTATGCATGCAAATCAGCATAACTATTAGACACAGACAGTAGGGGGGTGAGGGCATGTGTTGGGGAGTAGGGGTGGACGCGAGGAGGTCAATGAGGCGAGGAGGAGAAACACATGTAATACTTTAAACAATAGAAAAAAGTTCAGGAAGCACAGAGAGACCCAATCAAGATGAATCTAAAAAGACCCACTCTTAGACACATCATAATTAAACTTGTAAATGGTAAAGACAAAGAAAGAATCTTAAAAGCAGCAAAAGAAAGAAAGTTGCCTACAAGGAATCTCCCATTAGACTTCCAGTTGATTTCTCAATAGAAATACCTCACTCCAGAAGGTTGTGGTATAAACCATACAAAATAATGAAAAGCAAAGGACTGAACACAACACTTGTTGTACACCCAATAAGGCTATCATTTAAAATTGAAGGTGAAATAAAGAGCTGCTCAGACAAAAAAGGCTAAAGGAATTTATTACTGCCAAATCAGCATTGCAAGAAATGCTAAAGGGACTGGTGTAAGAAGAAGACATAGAAAGAAAGAGAGGAACAAATGCATAAAGAATAAATATGACCGGTTTGGTTCAGTGGATAGAGAGTTGGGACTCTGACCAAAGGGTCCAGGTTCGATTCTGGTCAAGGGCATGTACTTTAGTTGTGGGCTCGACCCCCAGTAGGGGGCATGCAGGGGGCAGCTCATCAATATTTCTCTCTCATTGATGTTTCTTACTCTCTATCCCTTTCCCTTCCTCTCTGTAAAATATTAATAAAAATATCTATTTAAAAAAATTAAAATGTAAAGCGGTTACATTTAAGGTTACTATTGAGAGATACAATAAATAATTATCTCTTTCGCGGCCGGAGTGGCTCAATGACTGATTATTGACCTATGATCCAGGAAGTCATGGTTGGATGCCCCGTCAGGTCACATGCCTGGGTTTCGGACTAGATCCCCAGTAGGGGGCATTGGGAGAGCAGCTGGTCAATGCTTCTCTGTCATCATTGATGCTTCTGTCTTTCTCTCCCTCTTTCTTCCTCTCTGAAATCAATAAAAATATTTTTTAAATAATAATAAGTACCTTTCAATAGTAACCTTAAGTAAAAGGCTTAAATGTTCCAATCAAAAGACATAGGGAAGCTGAATGTATAAGAAAACATGACCCATATATATGTTGGCTACAAGACATTCACCTTTGAACAAAAAGATTACACAAGGTGAAAGTGAAAGAATAGAAAAAAATTTTGATGAAAAATCGAAATGAAAAAAAATGAAATGAAAAAAATGAAATGAAATGAAATGAAAATGTTGAGGTAGCAATACTCATATCTAACAAAATAAACTTCAAAATTAAGTCTATGAGCGACAATAAAGATCACTACATAATACTAAAGAGATCAAACCACAATAAGGTACAACCCTGGTAAACATGTATGCACCTAATATAGGAGCACACAAATATATTTTAAAAAAACTTCTAGAGGACTTTAAGGAAAAGATCAAGAACAATTCAATACAATAAAAGTAGGGGAACATAACACTCCACTGACATCGGATAGAGCTTCTAGACAAAAAACCAACAAGGAAACAGTGATCCTAAATGACACAATAGATCAGATGGAATTAACTGACAGAGAACATTCCACTCCATGTCTATAGAATACACATTCTTCTCAAGTGCACATGGGTCATTCTCAAAAACAAACCATATGTTAGGACACAAACAAAGTCTCTAAAGATTCAGGAAGATTGAAATCATATCAAGCACCTTCTCAAATTACAATGGCATGAAACTGGAAATCAACTACGATAAAAACACTTAAAAACATTCAAACACACAAAGGCTAAATAGCATGCTATTAAACAGTGCATGGGTTACCAAAGAGATCAAAGAAGACATCAAAACAAATGAAAATAAACACACAACAATCCCAAATCTATGCGACACAACAAAAGCAGTCCTGACAGAGAAGTTCATAGAACTACAGGCATTCCTCAGAAAAACAAGAAAAATTTCTAATAAATTATCTAACCCTAAAATATAAAAAGTTAGAAAGAGAACAGCAAGGATAGCCCAAAGTAGAAGGAAGGAAATAATAAAGATCAGAGTGAAATAAATAACATAGAGACTAAAAAGAACAATACAAAAAAATCAATGAAATCAAGAACTGGTTCTTTGAAAAGATTAAGACTGATGAACCTTTAGCTAGACTCATCAAGAAACAAAGAGAGAGGACCTAAATAAATAAAATTAAAACTGAAAGAGGTGAAGTAACAATTGACACCACAGAAATTCAAAGGATTGTAAGAAAATACTATGGGAGAAACAAGATGGCGGCATAGGGTAGACACCGCATATGCAGCTGTGAACAACTATTTCAGAAAAACCACGAAAAGAACACTCGGACACCACTCGCACCCGCAGGACGGCTGGCTGAGTGAAAATCCTACAACCAGAGAAGAGTCTGAGACTCAGAGCAGCAGCGGAAGCAAAGTACAGAGGTACGGAGGCGCGCGC